>JANDJT010000190.1:11099614-11111465 GCA_024331685.1 Stegophilus panzeri | reverse complement strand
TGTGTTGTTATTCCTGGCTCCCTCATTTAATATTTAAAGATCAATCAACTTGAATCCCGAGCTGGTTACTCTGTGCGACCCAACCTAGACTGGGCCGTAACAGGTGCTATACACCCATTTATGGCATAGGGATGTTTGCATATAACTACTTATAAGATCAATATTAGTGTACCCTTGGTATACACACTTGATTTGCTGCTTCAGAAGTCCCTAATCTACTCTTGTTAGCTTCCCCTTTAACTGTATCACGTGTTGTTGTTTTTGGTGAAAATCGTGATTCTTTGTTGTAATTGGTGCATTTTTATATCAGCTGTCACTGCTGTCATCAACTGAAGACATTGTCCTGCTGAAGCAGTTGGGCAAAATCAATAAAAGCGCTTGGTGTTCTTGGTGTTCACCGAAACGTGATACCGGGAATTATTCTACTCTCATGTCCCTGTTTGAGAGAGATTGACATTGAACTTGCGGATTAATTTTCTCTTGCGCTGCTTTAATCACAATCCATTGATGATATTGTGGTGCATCACAATTTATTTATTTACCTATTGAAACTTTTTTACTACGGATTTTACAAAAATCATTACATGACAGGTGATGAAATGAAACAATTCAAAAAAGCACTTCCATTTTATAGTCCTCCTCTTGGAAGGCTCACGAGAATCCTTAGGGCCATTTAAGCAAAGCATTTCTTTTCTGTATCCCTATTACAGCTGTTTTGTTATGTCGTTCGTTCATTTAACTCTACATTTGAATTAAGTGGTTTGTGTGCATATGATAGATAGATAGATAGATAGATAGATAGATAGATCACCTCTTTTTAATAGGCACTCTTTCAAATAGGCACTTGCTTGTCCAAATATGTCAAAAAAGCCAACAGTTTCCATGTGGTGTACTTGTTTTTTCACATAATTTATATACATCTTCACTGGGTGGAATTATTGATATAGATTCCAGGCAGTCACATGGGACTTTGCAAAATTGTCACTGAGAGAATCTGAACAGAGTCAACAGTGTTTTATTTGCCTTCATAAATTTTAATATAAATAAAATAAACTTAAATATAAATGTTAAAGGTAGAAGATAAATGTTTCAATCATTTGCTAATTGCCCTTGCCCTCTAAGAGTTTTGCATCATTTGGAAAGTCAGTGCCACCAGGATTGCTTTTTTTTTGTTATTGTTTTTGTTTCACCATATGGTACTAGTTTTGGAACAAGGCTGATGTGTGTACAAAAGCAAGTGTACAAAGCAAGTATCATAGGGGAATTTTTTATTTTTTTTTGGTTGGTTTAAAAACAGTCACAGGCTGCCAAGATCTTGTTTTAGAGCAAATAATTGGAATTAACTTTCTGCAAACATATGCTATGGCAAACAAAGATATATTTTTAATGCAGACACTGTAGACCTAAAGATATATATATATATATATATATATATATATATATATATATATATCAGGACACTTGTTCCGAATGTCAGATGGGGGAGGGCTTTGGAACAGTATTTTAGTGCAGAATAACAAGAGTCTGGTCACCGTATGTGTGGAAATGAATGTGCTGGTGATATTTATGCAAGACTTATCGTTCAATTGGATTGGTTCTTTTGAATCAGTCAAATTTGAATAGGTCTCTACAATTCACATAGTGCGTTCCATTCAGAAATGATTATCCCTAATCCCTTCTGAGACTTTACTATCCACTGTGAGAGCTTTGGAGGGCTAAAAGGTGTGGCGCTGAAAAATAATGGTCATAATAGAATAATGGCAATTCAATCTGAAGCAATCTTACAGCATAACTAGCTTGATTACACCCCCTTCAAAATGTCCTTTGGAGGCACCATTTGAAATGCAGAGACTGTCACCACGAGAGAAAAAAAAGTGCTATGTATTTTGAGCTAACATTGCAGCTACCCACTGGATTAATTGACTGCTGACTCACGAGTCCATGTCAAGTCTCGAGTCAGTCGTTCACGATTCCAAGTCAAGTCTCGAGTCAGTCGTTCACGAGTCCAAGTCAAGTCTCGAGTCAGTCGTTCACGAGTCCATGTCAAGTCTCGAGTCAGTCGTTCACGATTCCAAGTCAAGTCTCGAGTCAGTCGTTCACGAGTCCATGTCAAGTCTCGAGTCAGTCGTTCACGAGTCCATGTCAAGTCTCGAGTCAGTCGTTCACAAGTCCAAGTCAAGTCGCAAGCCTTTTTTTTGCAACTCGAGTCCAAGTTGCAGACATCCCAGAAGTCCCTCTGGTGTTCAGATATCGTAAATGTAGAGTGTAAATATCGTGTAGAGTTCTTATGGCTGGCTGGCTGGCTGGCTGGCTGGCTGGGGCAGTGGTGGCTTAGTGGTTAAGGCTCTGGGTTACTGATCGGAAGGTCAGGGGTTCAAGCCCCAGCACTGCTGAGCTGCCACTGTTGGGCCCTTGAGCAAGGCCCTTAACCCTCTCTGCTCCAGGGGCGCTGTATCATGGCTGACCCTGCACTCTGACCCCAGCTTCCTGACAGGCTGGGGTATGCAAAGAAAAGAATTTCACTGTGCTCTAATGTATATGTGACCAATAAAGACTCATTATCATTATGTATGTACTATGTGATTGTTAAAATGTTGTGTTACTTACTTTTCCTTTATATGCGTGTAGTATCTCACTGGATGACTGACTGGCTTCAGAAGGAACTGAGTACAATTAAGCTCCCAGAGGTCAGAGGGAGTGTCGATATTGTTTTGGGCTCAGTTTACTATGTCCTGCATGAGTAAGTACCTAAACCAGTGATGAATATAAGTATTTATGAAAACAAACCTGAACTAAACAAAACACATCTCACTGATTTCTGAAGAATATAAGTAAAGCAGTTGTATAGATTAAAACTGTCTTTGGGTTGATATTCCTCACACTCATAACTACATAACTTCCGGTTACTATAGATTTTTTTTTTTTACTAATTCAATTTAAGTCCCAAAATTTAAGCACTACACACCAATCTACTACTCCGACTACTCATATAAATGAATGGACAGACGTACCAAAACAGATCATGTTTTTAAAATATTTCATTTGAAGAAATAACAAAATAAATTATGAGATAACTTTTGTTTCTACACATCAGCGGTATTTTATTGTTGCCGTGTTGGAGCCTGATTTTTTTATGGTAAAAATATTTGGTTTGTGATGTCGCAGACACAGTGCTGAGAAAAAGTATTTTCTTCTGATTTCTTCTGTTTTTGTGTATATCTCATACTAAATAGTTTTAGATCTTCAAACAAAATACAACATAAAATGAAGGCAAACTGAGTAAACACACAATACAAGTTTTTTTTAATTATTGAAGCAAAAAAAGTTATCCAACACTTATCACCCATGTGAAAACCTAATTGCCCCTTAAACTTAAAATTTGGTTGTGCCACCTTTAGTAGCAATAACTGTAACCAAACACTTCCAATAACTGGAGAGCAGTATTTCACTTACTTCTAGGACTAGGACTTACTTCTATGCTTTGGATCATTGTCTTGCTGCATAATCCAGTTGAATTTCAATTTATGGACTGAAAACCAGGCATTAAACTTTAGGATATTCTGGTACAGTGCAGAATTCTTGTTTCCCTCAATTTTTGCAAGTTCCCCAGGCCCTGAAGCAGCAAAGCATCCCCACACCATCACACTGCCACCACCATGCTTGACCATAGGTATGATATTCTTTTTGTGGAATTCTGTGTTTACACCAGATGTAATGGCACCCCTGTCTTCCAAACAGTTACACTTTTGACTCATCAATCCACATTACATTCTCCCAAAAGGTTTGAGGATCATCAAGGTGTGTTTTGGTAAATTTCAGATGAGCCTTAATGTGCTTCTGTGTTAGCACCTTGCCTCTCTTCCATGTATGCCGTTTTTGCCCAGTGTCTTTCTGATAGTGGAGTCATGAACAGTGACCTTTATTGATGCAAGAGAGGCCTGTAGTTCCTTTGATGTTGTCCTTGGCTCTTTTGTGACTTCCTGAGTAGTTGCTGTGCTCTTGGAGTAATTTTGGAAGGTCAGCCACTTCTGGGAAGGTTCACTACTGTCCTGTGTTTTTCCATTTAGAGATAATGGCTCTCACTATGGTTCTTTGGAGTCCCAGAGTCTTTGAGTTCAAGTTCAAGTGGCTTTATTGTCATTTCAACCATATACAGCTGGTACAGTACACAGTGAAATGAAACAATGTTCCTCGAGGACCATGGTGCTACATAAAACAACACACTAACCACATGAGACGACACAGAACTAAATAAGATCTACGCATTGTACACAAAGTGCACGTCCAAACGTGTACTAACACAGGATAGTGCAATACTACTAAAACAGGACAGTAGGCACAGTAAGTGACAATGTAGCGCCGACCAGTACACAGTTTTTGTGTGGAAGTGTCTGATATAATAGGTAGTGCAAAAGATAGGTGCCAAAGAGTTAACAGTATAATTTAAAAATGGTATAAATGTGAACATAACATGCTATGACTTAGTCTTCAGCAGATTAGCTTATACCAAATATGGACATAGCAGTTATTGTGGTAGCAGCCAGGTAAAGTGTATAATATTGACAATAAATTAAATACTATATTTTTATAAATACAGTAGCAGCAAAAATGCAACAGTCAATGCAGGAATGTGCAAATATTGCAATGGGAGTGGGATGGTGTTCAGTTCAGAGTGTGTGTGTGTGTGTGTGTGTGTGTGTGTGCACGCAAGTGCATTAGTCCAGTCTCTTAGTATTGAGGTGTCTGCTGTTACACCGTCTGGCCATGAGGGCCGAATGCTTTGGTACCTTTTTCCAGATGGCAGGAGGGTGAAGAGTGTGTGTGAGGGGTGTGTGGTGTCATCCACAATTCTGGTGGCTTTGCGGATGCAGCGTGTGGTGTAAATGTCTATGATGGAGGGAAGAGAGACCCTGATGATCTTCTCAGCTGTCCTCACTACCTGCTGCAGGGTCCTGTGAGCCAATGAGGTGCAATTTCCGAACCAGACAGTGATGCAGATGCTCAGGATGCGCTCAATAGTTCCTCTGTAGAATGTTGAAATCTGTTCTTCTGTAGAATGTTGAATGTTGAAATAGCTTTGTAACCCTTCCCAGACTGATATATTTCAATCACCTTCTTCCTCATCATTTCTGCAATTTCTTTCAACTTTGGCACAGTGTCTTTCTGGGTAAGACCTTTTAACCAATTTCATGTTGTTGAAAAAGTTCTATTTAAGTGCTGATTTGATTGAACAGGGTTTTCAGTAATCAGGCCTGGTTGGATCTAGTTCAGCTGAACCCCATTATGAATGTAGTTTCATAGATTTGAGAAATTAGTAACTACAGGGGCAAATACATTCTCACACAGGTCCAGTTGGTACTGGATAACCTTTTTGCTTCAATAAATAACATTACCATTTAAAAAATGTATTTTGTATTTACTCAGATTTTGTTTTACTTTCTGAAACAATTTAGGATGTGAGATACACAGAACAAGAGGAAATCATAGCACTGTACTTGGCTACCTTTCATAGGGAGTTCCAGCAGTCTGCAAACAAGTCCTGAGATGATATGTCTCCTCAATTATTATTTAAGAGGCAGAGAAAGCTCAAATTTCTAATGCGAATAGACAGTTTATTGCTTTGTAAGATGACATGCAGCTTTTTAAATATTGTTACTATTTTCTTTATATAGAGCAGTGGTAGCTCAGTGTTTAAAATATTGGACTACCAATCAGATGGTTGTGAGTTCAAATCCCAGCACTGCCAAGCTGCCACTGCTGGGCCCTTGAGCAAGGTCCTTAACTGTTAACTGCTCAGTTGTATAAAATGAGATGAATGTTAGATAAAGTCACTTTGGATAGGGGTATCTGCTAAATACTGTAAATGTAATCTATGAAAGCTAGTTTTGCACATGATTCGGATGGGTGATGGGGCCAGAACAAACAGGCTACAAGGTTAAAGAAATTAACCTTCTAAATGGTCAGTGTCAACAAATGTAGTCATATGGTAGGTTTGTTTTTTATAACAGAACTTTTGTCTAATGTCCTACAGTGTGACCAAAATCAGATGATGTCAGTTTGAACAAACTAAGGAAACGTTATATACAAAAAAATTGGTTTCATTACCAGTGTCTTAAAGTTTTGTTACTCTAACTTGCTATTCTATTCTAATTCCTCAGCATGACCATCGTGCGCTGCGATTTGCCAGAACCCTCTGTAGCTTTTTTAGAGGGAACAGGTGTATCTCTGCAAGTGAGCGGACTCTCTCTGGCCATCAATGGTCACTGGAACACAGAGTTTGGCATCATGTAAGTGGTGTATGTGGTTGGGGGTGGATCTTTGAGTTTTCATCATGTTACTTTATACAATGCTACATACCTGTTCAGTTTTGTTCATAATATATAGAAATGTAAAAATGTTTAAAATACTTGCTAGTGGACAGTCAATAGACTGTGGACTGTATAACCTTTGAGGTTTGTGTTAGATGTCCTCTTCCTTATGAGATGACGTTATGACAGCTAAATTGAGCCAGTAACATTGGACAAAACGATCACTTTAAATAGTAACACTTTGTAACACTTACTCAAGTGTAGGAACAGTGTACCTACTTTGCACCAATTCATGAATTAAGGCTTGTTAGAATTTATAAAGTATGGTAATAAGTCTAATTACAATATGTAGTTACATGTCTATAACTAAACAGCTAAATTGAAAATAAAATAGTGCAAATAATGTGGTGGTAAGTGATTTATTAAATGTCAGGAATGCAAGTCAATATAATAAGAGAGACTTGCAGTTTAGAGCCTCTACTTAGAGCTTGAGGCAGATTTTGTGGTATTATTTTTAATTATATGCATTAAATCAGGTATGTTAAATTATTTCCATATTTAATACACTGTAACCCCTCATTTTTATTCATCCATGTTAATACCTCCCTTTTTTTCTAGGTCCTCTGTATGGGCTGTTGTGCCATTGCTTACATCTGCCTGAAATCTCTGGTGTTTCAATGTTTGGTGGCTTACTTTCTTTGTAAAAGCTGTGTAATTAGTCATAAATATTACTTTGCAATATCTAGGTGCAAGGTGCAGTTTGTTAAAAAAAAAAAAAACTGGGGGGCATTTTTATTTAAATTTCTAGGTTGTAATGTTTTAATGACACTGTTATTCCTATCAGAGACCTATCACATGCACAGTCTACAATTCCCAAACTGTAGGCAAAAACTACAGAAACGAATCATTTTGACTGTTATGAATCAGTTCAAGAAAAGCATAGGCCCAGGAGGCATTACACTTTCAAACATTCCTCCACAGATATGGAACAAATTTGAACATTAGCCATCTATCATAACAAATCTGTAGCCTTTGGATCCATCAAGGTCCAGGATAGTTAACACACAGCTTTTAGCAGGTTACAAAGATGAAAAGGCAATTATAAATGTAAAAAATTAAAAATTTGGTATTGGTCTGGTGAAAGAGAGGTGGCAACAACAATGCAATGTGCTGACTTGATAAATGTTACCTAACATTGAGGGGGAAAAAAACCCCACACACATGCAAACCTAAAATCCACCCCCTAGCTAGTATTACTAAATACCACCATCTACTGTTGGGTTAGGAAATATATTTATTTCAACCAAAATGACAAAGCAGGGATGTATCAACACCAATCAACAATGAATGACTATATAAACCGCAGAGGCAGGGAAATACCCTGCATCCCCATACCATTTCACCCCAGCCAGGTGTACAAGAGAATACTGATCCCACACAGTGTACTTGAAGGTGGTGTCTTTCAGTAATATTTAAGTAATTTTTATATTGTATATATATATATATATATAAAAATAAATAGTCAGTTACTTACAGTGGCATATATTATACCAAATTAAAGTCAGTTTAAGGACTTGAGTACCTATGTAAATATAATATTTCAATTTTATAGTTTATTAATCTGTTAACACTTTTATTCTGGGGGATTTAATGTAATGTGAGGCTGTAATGTACTAAAAAAAAAAGAATACTTCCTGAATGCACAATGTACATAACCTGTGTGTACTATAATGTCATTGTAAAGTATACTGTAAAACATCTAAAGTAGTACTGATATGTGCTTTAATGCAGTCATGATAGCGGTTGGTTCGATCTGGCTGTATATACCATCAATCTCAAAACATTATTGGAGTTTCAGAGCACTGAAGAGCACCTTTCCATTTCCACTGTCATCTGTTCTGCCGATGTGGGAGGTGTTCAAGTACATTTCCATGGTGGTGCAAGGTAAGTCTAAATGTATTTATACTCAGTGTCAAATACCTGATAAGAAGTAAAGTACAATATCAACAACCAAACAATTTTTCTGATACTCTCTCTAGAATACTCTCTAGAATCTATCTATAAACAAAAATTTGTGGACACCTGACCATCACACCCATATGTGCTTGTTAAATATCCCATTCCAGATTTAGTCCCCCTTTGCTGTTTACCTCCACTCTTCTGGGAAGGCTTTCCACTAGACTTTGGGGTGTGGCTGTGGGGATTTGCCCATTCATCCACAAGTTCCAATTTGTGAAGTCAGGAACTGATGTCATGCTATAAGTTCTAAAACAGTCAGCATTCCAGTTCATCCGAAATGTATTCATTGGGGTTGAGGTCCGGGCTCTGTGCAGGCCACATGAGTTCTTCCACTCCAACCTTCGTAAACCATTTCTTCATGGATCTCGCTTTGTGCACAGGGACATTGTCATGCTGGAACAGGTTAGGGCCTCTTAGTTCCAGTAAAGGGAAACTGTGACACTACAGCATAAAACATCCTATACAACTGTGTGCTTCCAGCTTTGTGGCAACAGTCTGGGGAAGAACCACATGTGTGATGGTCAGGCGTCCACAGACATTTGGCCAGATAGTGTTATAGTGTATGTTTTCCATGCAAGTAATTAAGGGAATTGTTTTTGTTCAGGGCACAAGACTCACTGCATAGAATTGAGTGCAAAATGTATTAATCAATTTATTGCATTTACTTCATCTAGTTAATCTAAGCCTTTACTTAGCATTCTACTTGTGCTGTGCAGATGGCATATCATATATAATATAATAACAAATAATCTCATCATATAATATTTTCCAGTTTCTTCTTCCAACCATTTGTTGAAGCGTTCAGTGGACGCATTACAGAGATGATCCGAGAAAGGGTAAGTAGGAAACTTTTATATTAAAGTCATGATTCCTTGTATCTAAAGCAGAGGTCGGGAACCTTTTCAGCTGGCAGAGCCATAAAAGCCAAAAAGAGTTATGATTTTTTCTTTAAAGAGCCAGAGAAAAGTTAACATTATTTAAAATGTTTTTATATATGTCTTTTTATTATAGTTGTTATTATTTTTACTATTATTGCATAATTCTAAAAAAAAATAAAAATAAAAGTGCATGTATGTAATTAAGGCTATTTGACATTTTTCGTGTTCCTGACCTAACAACCTGCACTCCACCTAATAGGCCTGTAGGTGGCACTTGGACTTCATTTAACCAATTGTGATCCATCCATTTTCTTTACCACTTATCCTACTGCGGGGAACCTGGAGCCTATTTCATGGCGCATGGGGCACACAAGGAGGGGCACACCCTAGACGGGGTGCCAATCCATCGCAGGGCACACTCACATACACGTTCACACACTACGGACACTTTGGAATCAGCCTACTATGCATGTCTTTGGACTGGGGGAGGAAACCGGAGTGCCTGGAGTGTACGGGGAGAACATGCAAGCTCCGTGTACACACAGGGCCGCAGTGGGAATCGAACCTGAGGTGTGAGACAAGCATGCTAACCACTAAGCCACCGTGCACCCCCAATTATAATAGTTTCATTAAATGGTAAGAATTTTTTTTTTTTCTTTTAGCCTTTTCACCTTGGCTGGGTGTGTGAGTATGTAGTTTTCAACCAATTTATGAATTAGACCGGGAAATTACAGCTCTGCTTCACACTGTCCAGTAAAATTTTAGCTTGATGTGCCACAGGCTGGTGTACACATGACAAACGGGCATCGATTATGAATTATGTAATATAACAAAAAAAAAAAAATGTAATATGTCAAGATTTAACTGAATTGACACTAGCTTTCGTGATTCCTTTTTTTTCCTGCCATTCCGCCATAGCCAATCATTGACAGAGTCATATATGTCTTGCAAGCCATAGGTTCCTGACCCTTGATCTAAAGCCAAGCATCACTGATGTTATAACGCTTTTCTCCATCCAGATATGTCCAGGAATTCAGAGCGGAATTGAAAATATCGATGAAGTTCTGGCTGCATCTGGTATTTCAATGTCTGGTTGCTTACATTCTTTGAAATCTGTGTAGTTAATCATTAATATTGTTTTGCAATAATTATGTAATAACGTGTACAAGTGCACACTGTTCCCAAACAGTGTACTTTGAAGTGCTGACATTTCCCAATCCAGTAAATATACCAATAATCATCATCTCTTTTTATGGATATCTGGCTTCCTACAGAATTCACTTTTAGCACTAATCATAGTTTTGATCTGGCTAATCAAGAGGACAGATTATCTTTGTTGGTATTAAATTGGTGTTTGTTGTAATACAGTATTAAAAACTACTGTATTCATCTGAAAGATAGAGTTTTGCAACAGGGTTAGTTAAAATTTGACTCTACAGTACACTTTATAAGCTGGGAGTAGTAAAGAAAACCAGAGGGTGTTTTCTGTTGATTCACCCTGATTAATCATGAAGTCTGGAAACTAATTCCTAAAGTGAACAAAAAAGAAACTGATTTCAACCCTTACAGAAAAACACATGCTGTTTTTTCTTTTACATTTAAATCCAGATTTACAGTTCAGGATTACTGTAACATTTGAACATTTTACTATGTCAGTAATACAACCCCATTCCGAAAATGTTGGGACAGTATGGAAAATGCTAATAAAAACAAAGAGTAGTGATTTGTAAATGTACTTTGACTTGTATTTAAACAAAAAATGTGTTTTACCTAGGACCAGGTGTTTTACCTAATCAACTGCCTAGTTTTTTAAGGTGAACTTTTATTCTGAAATTAATGCATGCAACATGTTCCAAAAAAGTTGGGAAAGGGACAATTTAGGACTAATAGCGATGTGACAAGTTGAAATAAGAAGATGATGTGAAACAGGTGAGGCAATCGTCTAATCATAGTATATAAGGAGCCTCCAAAAAAGGCCTAGTCCTTCAAGAGCAAGGATGGGTCGAGTCTCGCCAATCTGCCAACCAATGCATCAGCAAATAATCCAATACTTTGATAACAACATTCCCCAAAGACAAATCGGTAGGATTTTTGGCATTTCACCTTCTACAGTGCACAATATAATTAAAAGAATCAAGGAATCCGGTCAAATCTCAGTGCGTAAAGGGCAAGGCCGAAAACCACTTCTGAATGCGCGTGATCTCCAATCCCTCAGATGTCACTGTCTTAAAACCCATCATGAGTCTGTAATGGATATCCTGACATGGGCTCAGGAATACTTTGGTAAACCTCAACACCATTCACTGCTGCATCCACAGGCTTTACTATGCAAAGCAGAGGCCATACTTCAACACTGTCTAGAATCACTGCCGACTTCTCTGGGCTCTGTCTCATCTGAGATGAACAGTAGCATAGTGGAATCGTGTTTTGTGGTCAGACCAGTCAACATTTCATGTAGTTTTTGGACAAAACAGCCGTCGTGCTCTCCGGGCCAGAGAGAAAAAGGACCATCCAAGCTGTTATCAGCATCAGGTCCAAAAGCCAGCATCTGTCATGGTATGGAGGTGTATCAGTGCCCATGGCATGGCTAACTTGCACATCTGTGAGGGCACCATTAATGCAGAAAGATATGTACACATTTTGGAG
>JANDJT010000190.1:11048604-11085485 GCA_024331685.1 Stegophilus panzeri | reverse complement strand
TGTGTGTGTGTGTGTGTGTGTGTGTGTGTGTGTGTGTGAGATCATCATGGTCAAACTGAACTGATTCCCAAAGTATATGCTGCTATAGTTACTTTACTGTTAAAATTAGAGGTAAACATGCAGTCAGTATAGTTTAGACAATTATTGTTATACTATGCTTACTATTGCCTACTATTTATTAGAACATCATTTGACTTGCCAATATTAAGTCGATGTGCCATTTTTGCTTCTGGTCCTGAGGGTCCTCTGATATATTTCGGCATCAAGTTTTCAATGATCCTGAAATTAATCACAAGGAGAATAACAACATTAACATTTGCATGTTAAAGTTTGGAAAATACCAAAGAACACAAATAATCCTGATTTCACTCAAGTAGTTTTTATGAACATACCTATATTTATATATCTTCTGCATATATATCTGCACAGACTTGAAGCTTATATATAGATTCCTTCATTTCCGTATTAAGTGTTCAAATCAAAAAAAGACTTGAAAAATGCAGTCAGCAGAAATGACAGTCTCGTTTTAGGTCATTTGTCACTTGCCCAGTTAGGCGATGGGCACATTGAGTTCAGCTTGGACTACAGTTTACAGTATATGGCACCAAACTCAGAAGAAAGAATAAAGGAGAGAGGAATAGACAAGTATAAAGGAAAGAGTAATGGAAAGAAACAGGGATAGAATTGTGTGTGTAAATACTTACACTGGCTTGGTGCGTGTCCCTTTGAGCATTTGCACAATGTTCTCTTGCAGCTCTTTGTCCTTATACTTCACCGTGTGTTCACCTATCGTCTCTGCATTCATTGAAATGGATGCATTTCTGCCCACATAAAAAATGTTAGTGATATCTGGTGGTGTCACAATTGAGATTTGTGTGTGTGTGTGTGTGTGTGTGTGTGTGTGTGTGTGTGTGGACATGGATTAATATCTTGGTAGGAAGTAGGGGCATGAGGATAGGAATATCTGACAATTTTGACATTGCCTGGTCCCCACAAGGAATATGGCTTTTTTATACAAAAACAGCAGCTTTTATTTCCTTTCGGTTACCATGGCTACAGTTAGGGTTAGATTTAGGTGTAGGTATAGCACTTATTAGCTACATTAATTATTATGTCAGTGGAAGATCCTCACAAGGGTAGTAAGACAAAGGTTTGCACCTCAGTAAGGTCCAGCGGATGGTAATGTAAATATGTGAAGAATTGCTGAGTTCCTGGATCATGGCTTCATGGCTAGCTGGACTGATGCTCCACAGCAAACTGGCGTCACTTTTAACCTTTGCTATTACTATGTCTTCTGCCATGTAGTTTACTATGAACTGCATTGCAGACTGGTTGAGGTTAGAAAGAGTAAAGAGATTTAAAAAAAAAAAAAAAAAAGATGTGAAACAGAGTAATCAAATAAGGAATTTGTCTTACATGTAATACCTCATTTTCTCAGCTGCTTTCCTCAAAGCTTCAAAATGGTATCACAAAGAAAGTATAAATTAATCATTTCCTTTGGACAACACCGAGGCCAGGAGTCGCTTGTTGCAATCTTCTTGTTTTCTCTACACGCTGAGAAAATTTAGAACCCTTAAGGGTTGTTTGGTTATCCCTCTGTGGAAATCCTTAAATACACTATGTAAAAACTTACAAATAAATAATACATTTTCCTAAAAAACTAACTATTTTCCCTATCCAAAACAGTTCCCTTCTAGTCAGCTAAGAAGCAAATGCAGTATATAGACGCTGCACTGGGATTTATGTTACAGTTGTGCTAATAAATTTACATACCCTGTGGGGAATCTGCAAAATGTTAATAATTAAAAATAAATAAATAAATAATAATAATAATAATAATAATAATAATAATAAGCGGGATCGTTAAAATTAAATTTAGTTTTTTTCTTTAATACTGCCCTAAATAAGCTATTTCACATAACAGATGTTTAGTCCACAAAACACAATAATGACTGAATTTACAAATTAACCAGTTCAAAAGTTTGCATACGCTTGATTCTTAATACTGTGGGCTGTTACCTGGATGATCAACGACTGCTTTTATGTTTTGTGATAGTTGTTCATGAGTCCCTGTTTGTCCTGAGCAGTTAAACTGTCCACTGTTCTTCAGAAAAATCCTCCAGGTCCTGCAAATTCTTTGGTTTTTGAGCATATTCTGCATATTGGAGCCCTTTCCAACAGTGGTTATATGATGTTGAGCTCCATCTTTTCACACTGAGGACAACTGAGGAACTCATACACAACTATTACATAAGGTGCAAACATTCACTGATGCTCAAGAAAGCAGCACGATACATTAAAAGCCAGGGGGGTGTAAACTTTTGAAGAGGATGATTGGTGTAAATTATTTTGTTTAAAGAACTTTTTTTTCCATTTAGTACTGCCCTTCAGAAGCTACCCAAGATATGTACATGTTTCCTAGAAGATTAAATAATAACAATTTACAGCTACAGCTCTGGGATGTTGGTGGGTTTCCTCACATAAACTGCTTGTTTCAGGTCCTTCCACAACATTTCTATTGGATTAAGGTTAGGACTTTGACCTGGCCATTCCAAAACATTAACTTTATTTTTCTTTACCCATTCTTTGGTAGAATGACTTGTTAGTCATTAGGATCGTTGTCTTGCTGCATGACCTACTTTCTCTTGAGACTCAGTCCATGGACAGATATCCTGACATTTCCTTTAGAAGTCGCTGGTATAATTCAAAATTCATTGTTCCGTCAATGATGGCAAGCCGTCCTGGCCCAGATGCAGAAAAACAGGCCCAAACCATGACACTACCACCACCATGTTTCTCAGATGGGATAAGGTTCTTGTGCTGGAATGCAGTGTTTTCCTTTCTCATAACCCTTCTTTTTTAAACCAATAATTAGGGCCCGAGCACCACTGGTGCGAAGCCCTATTGGATCTGCTCCGTTTATTATTATTATTATTATTATTATTATTATTATTATATTAATCTTCTTTTCCTAAATAAATCACATTTTAGAGGGCCTAAACATACCCGAAAACTCACAAACTTTGCAGACGCGTCAGGACCGGTCAAAATTTACATGTGATAGGGGTTCCAGAATTGAGTGTGGCAAAATGGCTCAATAGTGCCACCTACAAAATTTCAGAGATGTGCGCCTCACGCTACGTTTGACCTACATGTACGAAATTCGGTAAGCATGCATAAGATGCCAATACGTACAAAAACTTCTCTTGAACCCCTGCCCTAAACTCAACACGATTTAAAAATCTAAAATCTAAAGCCATTTAGATTTTTCTCTTAAATTTTTGCTGTGTTTTTTGCCATTTCCAGGCCTCGTACTTTAATAAACTCCTCCTAGAGCTTTCATCAGATCGGCATCATATTTGGTCAGTTTCATCTAAAGGCATAGCCGATGATAAATTGCAAAGCTTTTGAGTTTTCACTGCACTGCGTGGGCATGGCGGTCTCACAAATTTCAATGTTTCACCATGAAAAAGGAAGTTGTTATAACTCAAACATAGAATGTCCAATCTGCTCCAAACTTCACATGCTTCATAGAAGTCCTGACCTGAAGACATCTACATGCCAAGATTCAGTATTAGTCATAGCGCCACCTGCTGGCAACAGGAAATTATACATTTTACATTGTGATACACTCCTAACATGTAAGTGCTAAAAAGTGCTAAAACAATGGAATGGCATTCCCCTGGCAGAGCAGCCCCAACGTGCACCCAGGTGCGAGGGCCCGTTCATCGCTGCTTGCAGCTTTAATTCTACTTTGTTCTCATCAATCCACAAAATATTGTACCAATAGCCTTGTGGCTTGTCCATGTGATCATTAGCAAACTGCAGATGGGCACCATGTTCTTTTTGGAGAGCAGTCACATTCTCCTTGCAACTCTGCCATGCACACCATTGTTGGTCAGTGTTCTCCTGATGGTGGTCTCAGGAACATTAACATTAGCCAATGTGACCGAGGCCTTTAGTTGCTTAGAAGTTATCCTGGGTTCCTCTGTGACCTCATGGACTATTACACGTCTTGCTCTTGGAGCGATCTTTTTTCGTCGAACACTCCTGGGGAGGGCAACAATGTCTTAAATTTCCTCCATTTGTACACAATCTGTCTGACTGTGGATTGGTGGAGTCCAAACTCTTTAGAGATAGTTTTGTAACCTTTTCCAGCCTGATGATCATCAACAACTCAAGGTCCTCAGAAATCTCCTTTGTTCGTGCCATGATACACTTCCACAAACATGTGTTGTGAAGATCAGACTTTGACAGATCTCTGTCTTTTAAATAAAACAGGGTGCTCACGCGCACCTGATTGTCATCCCATTGATTGAAAACACCTGACTCTAATTTCACCTTCAAATATCTGCTAATCCTAGGTTGACATACTTTTGCCACTCACAGATATGTAATTTTGGATCATTTTCCTCAACAAATAAATGACCAAGTATAATATTTTCACCTCAATTGTTCAAATAGGTTTATTTGTCTAATTTTAGGACTTGTGTGAAAATCTGATGATGTTTTAGGTCATACTGTATTTATGCAGATATATAGAAAATTCTAAAGGGTTCACAAACTTGCAAGCACCACTGTATGTAAACAACTGTTATGTGAAATAATTCTGCAAGTGGTATGTAAATTTATGAGCACAACTGTAAGTACTGACCATGGGCCTAATTAGGTCACTGGTAGACTAGGAATTATTTAAATATTTTTTTTAGTATACAGGGGCGTCAGCTGGACTGTTAATCATCCGGGGCTGAGCTCAGATTTTTCTCCATCAAAAAACTTTTTAAAACGTACTGCTAAATAGACATGTAATACATGTTTCCATGTATTATTTTTCTTGGATTTCTTGGCTAATTGCTTAAAAAATGTTAAAATTGGACAAAATGTTGGATTTATCATAAAACTTCCCTCTGGAGTTATCACTGTTTACGGGACTACCAGACCGATAAAATATAAAACTTTTTGACCAAACTAGGCTAGTTTGGTGTTGCTAGCCAAGAGGAGGCACAACTAATCTATCTATGCTCTGTTCATGTTCTGTTCATATCATGTTCATAACTTAGAACTCAAACTCAACTGAATATACATATAAATAAATAAATAATAAAACATTGGTGTATATCAATTTTTTTCCTCACACTAACTGACTGTGTGAGCTAGCGTTTGGCAGAACTGAGACCTGTCAACCAATAACACATGAGTATTTCCAGGTGTTTTCCTGTAAACTATGTCTGATTGGTCTCGCCTCCATTCACTGAAGATAAAATACAGTACAACACTCTGATCACTGAAGGTACAAAATTACAACACTGCTGTCTTCTTTTACATTCAGTTACATAGTGGCAAACCGCTTCAAATGGGGAATTATTCGGGGCGAAAGAAAAAATCTTTGGGGCTACAGCCCTGAATGGCCAGGCCAGGTTACACCCCTGTTAGTATCACTGCAGTAGCCTAACAATATTTTGTTGTACTATAGCACATTTCAATAACTAAAACTATTTGTGTTTTTTTTATTCTGAAAGATGAACACAGTTGCTATCTCTGTGGTGCCTGGAGAACCTCTGAAATATCATGTCTCAGTAAGTCCATAAGTGACAACATGTGAAAGCTTCTGATACTGTAACTTACATGAACACATCTAAGAATTGCAAATTTACTGTTGCCACATAAATTTCTTTATATCATTTAAAGTTCTGACAAACAAGAACCCAATGAACTCTTGTATATTTCCTTGCCAAAAGCCAAATCTGCTGTCTGATATCAAGCTCAAAGAAAATTACTAAATTACTAAAATTATGATAAGCATACTATATAACTATATAAGCATACATAACAGCTATGTTATGTTTAGTGAGTTTACCGGGTAAGTAGCATAAACATTTTTCATCTTTTGGTATGCAGCTTCAGAAAATGGCACTAGATTCTGTTCTTGGGCACTCATGGTAAACAAAGGCTGAAACACAAAAATTAAATAAGCAAAGGCTTCAGTAATGCACATTTGAAAAGAATTATTTACTGCATGGTGCTGCTATAGTGTAACAATTTCTTTATCTACATTTTTTTGATAGGCAATAATACAAAATTATTTTCCTGTGCAACTAGAAAAAGGGGGCTTTGACATAACAAAAGAGTGTCATGTTAGATGACCAGAAGTGATGTTTGGGCATCCTCTGAGGGCTCTCAAAATTTGATTAATTCTTTGATATTTTGGCAAAACTACTTAAAGGAAAAAAATTAAACACTATTTGAGATAAGTTAACATAATCTTTTTTCTCATTTAAAAAAGTTTTGAGTATTTTGTTAAATGGCAAAATGTAATTGTTGCCATATGGCAACAACATGCGATAATGGAAAGGTAAAATATAATTCACCCAAAACACGTTTGGATGAAATTTTTGTATGTATTTTGATTGAGTAAATCCATCCTCATACTTTTTACAACTGTAATTCCTTTCTAGAAGATATAACTTTTACATGCTTACTAGGTGGCAAAAAAAAAAAAAAACTTGGCAACTTATAGTCTGGAAAATGTAGTAATTTGAATTGAAATCTCATAAATTTTGTGGGGTTTTTTTTTTTTAACATTATGATACTTTCCACCATATGGCAACATTTTGCTAACTACCTTTTATTGATGCAAATTATGTTTTTCATGCATTAGAGGGTTAAAACAGTGCCAAATCACCAACCTCGTATCCTGATATGCTTAGTTGGATGGAAACGTCTAATGGTTGATTGGTCACTCCAGCCACTGATTTGACCAGGGACATGAAGAGAAGAGGAAACCAGACAATGCAGATAAGGGAAAAAATGATCACACCACCCATACCATATTTCACCACTTTGCTTTTTTTCTGTCCAGGAACATGAGGATATTTCTATAGGGATAGACAGAGGGGAATATTAATCAACAATACACAAAGGGTGTATCTTTAAATATATGTCTATCTGACTTCTCTGATCATAAAGATGATGGTTTACTTGCAATTCTGGCATTAAATAGTTATATAGTCGTTAGGCATTTGTGTTCTTAAGAATTAAAGATACAGTAAATTTGTGTAAAATTTGTTCTACCTTCTCAGACTCCCTCCAGCACCTGAGAATGAATATGTTGGCATAAATGTCCTCCACACAAATCCAGCTAGATAAGCTGAGAGTGGTATCTGTCCATACCCAGTCCATCACAGCCCGCAGTTCAGTCAAAAAAGGAACCATTCGGAAGCTGTGAGGGAGAAAAAAAAAGAGGCAGATAAGGACAAAGATAAAGAGACATAAATTAGAAATGGTAAAAGAGAATGTACAGTATGTATGTACATTTTGAAATGTCTCAGTCCCAACAATTAAGTTAGAGAGTAACTGCTCAATGATTAGTTTGAAAAATAGAATTTACAAGAGATTTAAATGGAGCTGAAAAAAATTCACAATATAACTGTGCAGCCCATGTTTTTTGTTTGTTTGTTTTGTATTGTTTTATTGATTATTTATTTATTGTTGTAATTATGTCTGGTTTGGCCAATCAATCATTTTATTATTAGAGATACTAACTAATCATTTGCTAAGAAGTTAGAACTGAATGGCAGTGTCTATGAGAAAGCCAGGACTATATATAATGGAAGCAGTGAAGAGGCTGGTATATTAGTTGTATTGGATGCTATTGTGTCGCAATTTTTGGAAAGTGACAGGTCACACAGGTAAATTGGAAAATAATTTATTTCAAAATGTGCCAGCAGTCAAGATAAATAAGACAACCCTACTTTACTGGAAGTTCCTGACTCCCGTTTGACTACCTAATTTACAAATGTATTTTGCAAGAGTTTACATTACAATATTTTGCCGGACGTTTTAACACTTTTTAATATTTTCCCCTAGTATGTTTTTTAAGATGCAGTCCATGTGACGTCATAACCTAGTGTTATATAAACAGTATACCCTAGCATATCTAATGGAGACAGTTTGCAACAGGAATGCTTATTGCATTGTGCAAAAAGCTGTTAATTTTCCATTTATTATTAAATCTTTGATGCTGCCTTTATATCTAGTGACAATTATCTTGTTCCCATATGATTCTGGCAAATGATTTTTTTTTCTTTCACATTTGTGTACATTTTATTACATATTTTTTTCTGGCTTTTTACCATGCCATACTCACAGGAAAGTTTATCACACATTTTGCATTTGATTGCTCAAATTAATAACAAAATTACACCTTAGTAAACTCAAAATACTGGGAAATGTTTTTGCATTTGCAGACAATTGCAATAATATCTAAGGAGAGATTGAAAGTGTATTTACTGACCAAAAAAACTTGTGTACAAAAGAACACTTATCAAAAGAATGCATATATATGACTATATTACTATTTTGATATCCTATTGTATAATACTTCATGAATGCAAAATGCAAGAGTGCAGAGATGTCTGCTCTTAAATAAGAAGTACTATTCAGGATGTCCCGGGCAGCTCTTGTGCATGTACATTTTAACAATAGGGATCAGTCAGTCAGTGAACAAAAATGCCTGTGTAGCGAGCATGCTTGATGGTCAGTCAAAAAGTTAATGTAGATGAATTGAATTTTTATGCAAGAGATGTAAAAACTAGCAAATTATCAGCCAATGATTTTCACTTATGGTTTATGCATTATGAATATTCTGTGGCATGATAAATTCATATTTTACATCAACATTCAACCACATTTGAAAATGTATTCAATTAGTTGCATACATTTTGCTGCTTGATCTAAAATGGGAAGTGTTATGCTTCTGTTTAAAAAAAACAAAAAAAAAAACTGTTACTGTTAAGTAAACCAATACAATGTTATGAACTTTATGAACATGTCAGACATCATTTGAAATATTAAATAATCAATTATATGTTTTTTTGAGTAAAAACTGACTACAACTTTCCAACAAACATTCAAATAATCTGTAATAGCCTGTAACAGAGTGAAAAGCACTAACCCCTGGAAGAGAAAGAGGTTGAGGTAGTTGTAGTTCTTTGTGAGGAAATTGCCCAGGACTCGATTTGGGTAGCCGCATTTGATCTGATATGCAGACAATCCAAAGTAGATGCACTTCACAAAGTACCATAGCTGTGCAACATGGTTTTTGTTAAACCTCCTGTAACAAGAGACAGTTGCTTTAGCAACTTAGACACACTCAAATATTCTAGTCATAAATACTCACTTGCACATTTAAAGACCAGCAACAAAGCCCAGAGTTAAAGACAATTCTAAGGGGACTTTTAGGAATATAAGTTTATTTAACCATTTATTTAACAATTTGGATTGGGTCAAATTAAGCCATTTAAAAATTTAAGTAGAACAATAAAATGCATTTTTCTAACAAACTTTTTTGTTTGGTGCAATGTCTCTATTGCTCATGAAAAACAAGTTCTAAAATTCATAACAATAAGAAATTAAAGAAGAAAAGACTTGGTAAATCTTGGTCAAAATAAAGAAATAATAATAATAATAAAAAAAACATTGTCTGATTTTAGTCCCTATTGTCACACAGTGCAGGGTGAGACAGTTGCAAGTGCAGTTAAAGCTTTATTTAAAGAGAGAGACAGGCAGACAAATCCAAAATGTGATGCAAAGTCGAAATCCAAAGACAGGCACAGGTCAGGCGATCAGCAAATGGCAATAAACAGGGATAATCCACAATACGAAAAACAAGAGAACAGAACAAGGTCGATAAGAGGAATCTCGAAACACAGGAACAATGAACAGGCGGCAAATACAAAACAACACTTTGCGACGTAAAATAGAAACACGAGGGTATAAATAGACAAACTAATCAGAAGGAGTAACATGGAACAGCTGATGACACATAAGGGAAACAACCAATCAGAAGACAAGGACGGAGACAGAACATAAACCAAAACAAAGACATTGACAACACGGATGCGCTGGGGGATATCTGTGACACCTATCATAAAACCTATGTGTTTTATTTGAATTAAAATATTACTATAGAATGAAATTAGAGCATATGTGACATTTACTTGTGAAAAAATACATGAGGGTTAATGTAAGAATTAAAGATTAAATCTAAATTGTAAACTCTCCCTCAGACAGCTGCTACAGAAGGCCAGTCATGATCACAATGTAGAACAATGTATTTTTAGTGTTTATCACAAATTTGTGACCAAGCTTTGAGGAATTGCTGACCTCTCAGTGACCCCAGGCAGTATGAAGAACATCCAGAAGTGTATTCCAAAAACTAAAACCACCTGAAACACACACTTCCCTAACAAGGTTTTCCTCAGGTAGAGAGCCCGGTCAACAACCATAGTGGCAAACTGGATGAGAAGCATGACAAGGAAAGCCTCAGGTACTTGGTCTTCTGACAAGGATTCAGTGATGTCAGCTGCTGCTGTATGTTTCTGTTTAAATAAACACAAGAATGAGTGCATACTATATCAATTAAATGAAAATGTAAAAGAATATTGATACACTGAAAATAGACAGTCTTACCCCAAAAGCCCAATAGCCGAAGATAATAATGATAAAGTTTACAACATCGATCAAGAACATCAGCGCATATACATCACACACAGGGCTGTACTCAGGATGGATGATGTCATAGAAAAACTGCCTGATGGGTAAGTACACATGTAGCGCACTAGAAGAATGGAAAGAGAAAGCTTGTTGGACTACTGAAGGCTATTATAACCTGTGTGGCCTTTTAAATAAAAGAAAAGCAAGACAGCTACAGTTGTACTAATACATTTACATATCCATTGCAGAATCTTCAAAATATTAATAATTAAAAATAAATAAATAAGAGGGATCATAAAAATAGCATTTTGTTGTTTATTTAGTACTGCCCTGAAGAAGCTATTTCACATAACAGAAAGTTTACATATCCTTGATTCTTAATACTGTGTGTCATTACCTGGATGATCAGTGACTGTTTTTTTTTTAATTTTGTGATAGTTGTTGATGAGTTCCTTGTTTGTCCTGAACAGTTCAACTGCCCACTGTTCTTCAGAAAAATCCTCCAGGTCCTGCACATCCTTTGCTTTTCCAGTATCTTCTGCATATTTGACCCCTTTCCAACAGTGAATATATGATGTTGAGATCCATCTTTTCACACTGAGGACAACTGAGGGACTCGTACACAACTATTACATAATGTGCAAACGTTCACTGATGCTCAAGAAGGTGACACGATACATTAAGAGCCAGGGGGTGTAAACTTTTGAAGAGGATTATCTTTGTAAATTGTTATTTTGTCTTATAGGAAAAATGTAAATATCTTATGTAGGTTCTGAAGGGCAGTACTAAATAAAAATTAAACTAAATAAATAGCTTTAAACAAAATAATTATTTACACCAATCATCCTGTTCAAAAGTTTACACCCCGCTGGCATTTAATTTATCATGATGCTTTTTTGAGCATCAGTGAATGTTTGCACCTTATATAATAGTTGTGTACGAGTCCCTCAATTGTCCTCAGTGTGAAAAGATGGATCTCAACATCATATATTCACTGTTGGAAAGGGTTCAAATATGCAGAAGATGCTGGAAAAGCAAAGGATGTGCACGACCTGGATGATTTTTCTGAAGAACAGTGGGCAGTTGAACTGTTCAGGACAAACAAGGAACTCCTCAACAACTATCACAAAACATAAATCCAGACATTAGTGTGTTCAATAATTTTGAATGGGTTCATTTGTGTAAATAATTAACAAAACAAAATATTAGAACATACTATCTCTTCAATATTACAACAGCAAGGCAAACGTTTTAAAAACAAAATAATTGGCCAAAAAGCATTCATACATATCTTACATATATACAGTAGATGCACTATATGGCCAAAGGTTTGTGGACACCTGACAATCACACCCATATGTGCTTGTTGAACAACACATTCCAGATTTAGTCCCCCCCTTTGCTGTTACAATAATTTCCACGCTTTTGGGAAGGCCACTGGGGTTCTTTTACTCCTACCTTGGCAGATCTTGTCTGCATGGAGCTTGCTTTGTGCCCAGGGGCATTGTCATTCTGGAATATGTTTGGGCCCATAAGTTCCAGTGAAGGGAAATCTTAATCTTACAAAGATAATGTTACAAAGATATTCTATACAAATGCGTGCTGCAAAATTTGTGGCAACAGTTTGGGAAAGACCCACATATGGGTTTGATGGTCAGGTGTCATTCTTTAGCCCAAAATATTTTTCTTAAATACAAAAGCCTTGTTCACACAGACTTGTGGATGTCATTTAGAACACACTAGGACTTACTATATCTACAAAAATTAACCAACTGCGCAAAAGCTGTAAGTAATGTAGATAATAATATATCTAAACTATTATTTGCAATGACTGACTATCCCTACTATGAAATAGTTTATTTAAAAATTAGATTTTAATGATATGAGCTGAACATAAATCTTTATATACTTCCAGAAAGATTTGGTGTTAGGTACACTTTCATGACCTCATGGAGAGTGCCGAGATGAAGAAGCATTTATTCATTTAGAGTATTTACACCAAGTAATGTTATACTTTACTCACACTTCTATGATAGCAGCCTTAGCTTCCAGCATTCTCTCTCTGACCAGCTTTCTGATCTGTTCTTTCCTGGATAAAGGCACTCTGGAGTGGCGTTTCTTCTTTTTTGGGTGATTTTCCTTCAACTGCCTACCATCTGTTGAAAATATACTAACAAATATTAGTATGGTTCAAGTATGTACAGTATGTAGCATATACTGAATAATAAGCACACAAATTAGACAACCCCCTAGATAAGTTTATCACAGTATGTACAGGGGTGGGATATTTGTGTTTATAATGCTTAGTAGTTATGTTAAATGATTATATACAGATGGGTGAAAAATCCAGATAAAACAAATTAAATCCACAAAAAAACAGTATAAACCATGTCTTAGTTAGGCTTTGAGCCACTTGAGATCACAACACAGCTCCAGTGTACCTTGTTATATATTCTACAAGTCTCTGAGACTGTAATGGAGGCATGAACACTTCTAAAAGATTTTCCATCAGTTGGTGTTAGATGATGATAGTGGAGTATGCTGTCTAACATGTCAGTCCCAAATCATGTTCTCCTGCATTGAAATCTGGTCACTCTGAAGACCGTAGCATGTGATTTACATTATTTTCATCCTCATGAAACCATTCAGTAAGCTCTAAAGCCTGCAAATGGGGGCATTGTCATCTTGGAATAGACCTCTTCAATCAGGATAGAAATGTTTCAGCACAGGCATGTGGTCACAGATGATCAGTCAGAATAACTTTTCATTTGCAGATGCAAAGCTGTTTTTTCCTTTAATTTGCCATGTATTCAAAAAGTACTTATACTAGTTCACATCCTTATTTTATTAGGTTACAGACCCTAAATGGGTTAGATAGTTTTTTGGTTTTTTTTGCAATAATCTGCAAAAAAACAAACAAATAAAAAAAAACCTGAAATATTTCACTGAGACAAGTTGTCATGTCAACACCGGCAACAAACTCCAACTCACAAGATATATCACAGCCTACAAATATGGCTGCTCAGGACTTCACTCCCCAGCACACCGTCTCACTGAGGCATTCAAGCTCACCTGAATTCGGATCATGCACACCTGTTTCCTATCATGCACACACTATATAAACAGACTCCAAACACACACACAATGTGAAGCATTGCTTAGTGTATATTTACCTGACATGCCAAAGCTTTGTTCTTTTGTTTGATTTGTTCATGTCTCCTGGTTTACCAATTCTAGTTTTGCCTTGTATACTCTGTTTGCTGTCTGCTGACTGCAGACAAGTGAACAAATCCAAAACGTGAACCAGAGGCAGAGTCAAAAAACAGGATGACCCTCCCTCTGCTTCACATTTTGGATTTGTTCACCTGTCTGCTTTCAATATAACAACTGCATCCACCTCTCCTGCCTGACACAGGTATTCAGACCCTTTGCTTCAACAACTGAAATTGACTTTAGGTGCATCCTTTTTTTATCGTCCTTTATTATTTTAACCAGTTGATTGGACATGATAGGCCAAAATGCAAATCTGGGGTAAGGTACTTAAAATTCTGGTCATTGTGTAGGTCCCAACAAACACAGCAGCCTTCCTAAAGCAGACAGTTCAGACTTCCTGTATGAAGGACAAACATCTCTGCAGCAATCCATCCAAACCTTTATGGTAGAGTGGCCAGGCAGAAACCGCTCGTCAGTAAGACAAATGATGGTTTGCTTGGAGTTTGCCAAAATAAACATGATTCTATGGTGTGATGAAACCAAGAATGAACTCTTTGGCCTGAATGGCAAAAGCATTAATTGGGAGGAATACAAGGCATGGCTCATCACCTGCCCAATTCCATCCCTATGATGAAGTACTGTGGTGGTAGCATTATACTGTCGGGATGTTTATCAGAAGCAGGGACTGAGAGGCTTCTTACAATTGATGGAAAAGTGAATATATTAATGTACAGCAATTTCATTGAGGAAAATCTTCTCAAAATCAGTCAGGACCTCAGACTGTTCTTCTAACACGACAATGACCAAAAACACAGCCAAGACAACACAGGAGTAGCTTTGGGAAAAAGTGATTGTGAATGTTTTTAGTGATCTGGCCACGGCACAGACTGGAATCCCATTGAATATTTATGGAGAGACTATAAATAGCAGCATCATTATGCTTTCCATTCCAACTGACAGTGCTTAAGTGACTCTGCAGAAGATCCTGAATGCTGGTATGCCACACTTATAGCATCATATAATCTACAGTAACTCTTGGGTTAATATATAGTAATTAACTAATATCTACCATATTATATACATGCTATTGAAAATTGTATATTTTCACACCTATATATGTACAAAGAATATTAAAAATAAAGATTTGTTTCTTTGGCAGACAATATCAACCAGTGTACCTGATGCCAAATCCAATCCAGGCATGTGCGTAACTGCATACTCCATATAGTTTGGAATCATCTGATTATTACACAATCACTAGAGAACAACCTTAAAGGAAAAATCTTCTCTGGCCTGGATGTCAATAATTATAACCAATATGTGATGTTCAATTGTGCAAAAGATACAATTCTAAGTTGACATTTTTGGTTTAAAGTTTTTCCATTGACAAGTTTGTTTATTTTCACTTTGGCCAACAGATTCCTGCATTGCCTACAATGCCATTCAATTGAACTCTGATACTTGCACGAGTGGGAACTCAGCTCCACCTAAAGAGACAGATGCAGCAGCCCTTAGTCCTTTCATCTGTCAAGCTTTCTTACTTCCTCATCTATACACTCTGCTCAACCACAAAGAGTCTCAAATCTTCAACTTCCATGAAAATGCTGCTGTCCTTGATCAACACAAGAACTAAAAACTAATTTTTTTTATAGCTGCATTGTATTCTGGAAGCTGGAATCCAACTTTTCTTTCCACTAGGTCGACACTGGATTTATCATGAATCTGATGTTGAATGTCACTGGAAAATGGTCAGTGGGAAAAGAAGCTCTTGCTCTTTTCTTTTTCATAGCACAACCTGGCTTTTATCCATTATGTGTGAGATTTTCATTTTCTCCTGTTAAACACCATTGTGTTTACAGTGCTGTGAAAAAAGTATTTGCCCCATCCTGATTTATCTGTTTTTGTGTATCTCATACTAAATAGTTTTAGATCTTCAAACGAAATACAACATAAAACAAAGGCAACCTGAGTAAACACACAATACAGTTATTTATTTATTTATTTTTTTATTAAAGTGAAAAAAGTTGTCTAAAAACCCATGTGAAAAAATTAATGGCCCATTTAAACTTAAAATCTGGTTGTGCCACCTTTAGCAGCAATAACTGCAACAATGTTTCTGATAACTGGAAATCAGTCTTTTACATACTTCTAGGACTAGGATTTACTCCTATGCTTTGGATTATTGTCTAGCTGCATAATCCAGTTGTGCTTGAGTTTCAATTTACGGACTGAAGACCAGACATTCTCCATTAGGATTTTCTTGTAGCGAGCAGAATTCATGTTTCCCTCAATTATTGCAAGTTGCCCAGGCCCTGAAGCAGCAAATCATCCCCACACCATCACACTTCCACCACCATAAAGGTATGATATTCTTTTTGTGGAATTCTGTGTTTGGTTTACGCCAGATGTAACGGAACCCCTGTCTTCCAAACAGTTCCATGTTCGACTCATCAGTCCACAAAACATTCTCCTAAAAGGTTTGAGGATCATCAAGGTGTGTTTTGGCAAAATTCAGATGAGCCTTAATGTCCTTCTGGGTTAGCTGTGGTTTTCACCTTGCCACTCTTCCATGGATGCCATTTTTGCCCAGTGTCTTTCTGATAGTGGAGTCATGACAGTGACCTTTATTGATGCAAGAGAGGCCTGTAGTTCTTTTGATGTTGTCCTTGGCTCTTTTGTGACTTGCTGGATGAGTCATTGCTGTGCTCTTGGAGGAATTTTGGAAGGTCGGCCACTTCTGGGAAGGTTCACTACTGTGCAGCGTTTTTTCCATTTGGAGATAATGGCTCTCACTGTGGTCCTTTGGAGTCCCAAAGCCTTTGAAATAGCTTCGTAACCCTTCGTAAACTGATGTATTTCAATCACCTTCTTCCTCACAATTTCTGGAATTTCTTTTAATTTTGGCACAGTGTCTTACTTTAAAACCTTTTAACTTCAATAAAACTTTTTCAGCAGCATGAAGTGTTCATTTGATTGACCAGGGTTTGCAGTAATCAGGCCTGGTTGTGTCTAGTCCAGCTGAACCCCATTATGAATGCAGTTTCATAGATTTGGGTAATTAGTAACTACAGGGGCAAATACATTTTCGCACAGGTCCAGTTGGTATTGGATAACATTTTTGCTTCAATAAATAACAACATTATCATTTAAAAACTGTATTTTGTGTTTACTCAGGTTGCATTTGTTTTATGTTAGATTTTGTTTTAATTTCTGAAACAATTTAGTATAAGATATACACAAAAACAAAAGAAATCAGGCCAATACTTTTTCACAGTACTGTACACTGTGTAAACACAAGTGTTCTACTAATATCCCCCAGGTACATCATCACTACACACAACCCCATTTCACTGGAATAACTAATACACAGCACCAGCCAACATATTAGCACCCGAATCGCTAAACACAACACAAATATATTTTTTAATATAAACATATATCTTTCAGGGTAGACTTTTATTTTACATGTTGCAGCCAGCAGTGATAGTAACTTATAATAATAATAATAATAATAATAATAATAATAATACTCAAACATGCAATAACATGTTTAATATTATATATACAGTCACGCACCATGGATTTCTGAGTTGTCTTTTCCTTTTTGTCTGAAAAAGAACTTAGCAGTGGAGGTCTGAAGAGGAAAGAAACGAAGTCGTCTTTTCGTATCTCCTTTTTCTTCTCTTGTTCCTCCACTTAGCCTGTTTTTCTCGGCTTTCCTTTTCAGCTTCTTAAAGAAATCAGGCATCTCCACCTCTTTGTTATCCCAGAGGCCATGACACTGCAACAAGACACCACACAAACCAGCATAACGTATTCCTGTTGGTCTCTAACATCACTTTCTGGAATGCTCATGCTTTTTAATTCATGACACATACCCAACATGACACTGTAATCTGAATGATTTGAACTTTAAATGCCTTTGTTTATGCTTAACTTTTTTTTTGCACCATTTTTGGTTCATTGGAAAGGTTAGATCCACTAAGACTAAATTAATGTCACCAGGGTTTTAGAATGATCTAATCACAGAATTATCTACAGACATAACAATTTTACCAATAGATTGTAACCAAGATATGTAAATTGTACATCTGCAAAGGTTTCATAAAAGAGTCAGAAGGAAGGGTTTTGGAATTATCTGTATTAAAAAGGACAATGTGAGTTAGGAGAGTGCAATTTATTTGAAAATAGAGATCTCATGGTGGCAGTGTCAAAATATTGCCCAATAGTCACACTAGTTACACTACCAGTCAAAAGTTTGGGCAAACTAGATTAGATATTTTTCATTGTCTTAAAGAAATTTTTGTCATGTCAACACCGGAATTGGCATTTGACTCCAGTTCCCAGACTGCTTTGCAGCCTAAAAACACGGACTACACGGTCCGTCACGGATTACAACAACCAAGCCTTTTCTCAATATGCATTCTTATGCGATCTTGCATCTTTGTGTACTCGTTCTATGCCATCATCAACAGCCAAAGTTCAATACTCAAGAACGCAAGTACCAGGGGATGCATGAATTTACCTAGATATGCTCTTGATCTCGGGGATGCATTAGATGCAGACTTGAGTGCACCGAACCCAAGTCCCAGAAATCATTGTAGCAAAACAATAGCGGATGACGGAAGCCTGGCCCATAAGTAACTTTTAACGCCATCTACAAAGAATGATTTTGCAATATGGCTGAGATTCGAGGTAAATATAATTTAGATTGCCTGTGATTGTTTGCCTGATTGCTATGAATTGGACTCCAACACACACAGACACTCTGCTCACGTGACGTATCGCTCAATATACAACAGTTACATTAGTACCAGGCCACTAATTTGATTGGTTAAGCGGCGTTCCAAGAGTGCCTATATTTCCTATATCTTCACTGGGACATTTCACTGTGTGTATCATTCCACTTGCCTGTGTTTGCTATGTAAAATTCCACTGCCTAGTTCAAAATGGTTAGTGCAGTAGTGTTAGCGACACCATCAAAGGACATGGCAAACAATACTTTTTAGAAATATAACTTTTGGCATAAAATTTCAAAGCTAATCAGATGTAGATGAAAAGTAAGAAGGGACTCCGTTTTACCTGAAACACCTTAAATGAGAATATACAAATCAATGTGAGCTAGCTATCCAGCATGTTATAAAGTGAGAGTGGCTTCTTCGAGATCTATTTCTGCTAGCAGAGAAAAAAAAATAAACAGAACATTTGACCATACTGTGTACAAAATGTCACTTACTTATGCAAGGCTGTGATTATCTATGGCACTCACCATGTGGGCTTTTGTATCATTAGTGTATCATTAGCTGACAAGCCAAGTCTTGTTCAGTGTTTTGGTTTTGGATTTTTGGATTTGTCTAGTTTTGTCTGTTTGCTGAGCTCCTGACACACTGCATGTTTTTGACCCTGTCATTGTCTGAAGTTTTGGATTGGTTGCTAGTCTTTATAATAAAACATTTCAAATGCAATTACAAGCATCTCCGCTGGCTCACAATTTTAATAAAGGCTTATGGTTGAAATTAGCTACTGAGACAAATGAAAATACTTACCTTAATACATTATACATTTATTATATACAGTCATGTGCAAAGATAATTATGCCCCATTGAAATTGTTGGCTTTTTTGACATATTTGGACAAGTAAACATTTGATCATCTTTGAAACAGTGCCTATTAATAAAGTTGATATACTTGAACCAAACCACAATGAAAATTAGCTTTTTCAGTCATTTCTTCAACCAAAATATTAATAGATGTGATATTCTTTTGTGGAAAAATAAGTACACTCTTGGCCTCAGAAGCTAGTGCTGCCCCCTTTAGCAGAAATAATTTCTTGTAGGCATTTTGCATAATTGTCCAGCAGGCTTGCTGGAATTTTCTGACCATGCAATATTCTTTCATTTGCAAGATGTCTGAGGGTTTTCTTGCATGTATTGCCCATTTCAAATCGCCCCACAACATTTCAATGGGATCCAAATCTGGGCTTTGACTAGGCCATTCCATAACCCACTATTTCTGTTTTTTGAGCCATACCTTGGTGGATTTGCTAGTGTGCTTAGGATCATTATCCTTTTGAAAGGTCCACTTTCAGTTCAACTTAAACTTTTGGACAGATGGCCTCACACTATCACTATCAGAATTCATAGTTGAATCAATGAATGTAAGCTGTCCAGTCCTTGAGGCAGTGAAACAACCAAACACTATAACATTTCCACCACTGTGCTTCACAGTTGGTATGAGGTGCTTCTCCTGAAAGGCTCTCTTTGGTCTGTGCCAAACATGTCTGTTGTTACTGTGGCCAAACAACTCTATGTTTGATTCGGCTATCCAGAGCACATTATTCCAAAAGGCCTAGTCTTTTCCTATATGCCTCACATGCAGGTCAAATTTGTGAAGCATGCACTTTGACCCCAATAGCTGCAAGACTTACTAGCAGATCCTGTGATGAAACTTTGGGGTTCTCGGAGACTTCTTTTTACATCAGACAGTCTGCCCTTGGGCTGAATTTGCTGGGACAACCGGTCTTGGACAATTTGGCAGTCATTTAAAATCTTCGCCATTTGTAGATTATTTTCCTTACAGTGGAATGATGTATTTCAAATAATTTGGAGATCTTTTTAAATCCCTTCCCAGACTCATAGGTAATCCACAACCTTTTTTTTAAACAACTACAGCACTCTTTAGATCGTGTCATGATGATACCACACGCCTCAATAGCAAAGGGAACACCAGACACTAGATATGAGAGAGGTATAAATAAGACAGGTTCCACCTGAACTCCCTAAGCAGATTCTAATCACTGGCACCCTATCTTGAACACCTGATTCCAATTTTATGGATTTGAAGATGTGATAAATGTAGGGGTGTACTTACTTTTTCCATGTGACTGATCTGATTTTTTTTATTAATTTAAATCGTGAAAATTACTACAAAATGTCAGTTTATGTGCCATTTGATAGAGTGTATCAGACACATTAATAGGTACTGTTTCAAAGAGGATTACATATTTGCTTGTCCAAATATGTCAACAAAAACAACATCCATGGGGTGTACTTATTTTTCACGACTGTACATAATAAGTATACATTTATTTTTTAATCAAAATGTAATTTAATAGATTTTCTTAGAATTAAATAGATTTCCCTAAATAGGTAGTCTTCATTTAGAACTTAGTAGAATCGGCTCTGTATATTTGATGACTTGTCAAATATACCAAGTTTTCTAGGTGGTTCCCTCTTAAAGCTGGTTGAGAAGATGCCAAGAACATACAAAGATACTGCTGAGAATTTTACATATAAAATAGTTTTGAATTGTTTCAAGCTTTCCTTTGTCACTGCATAATTCCATGTGATATTTTATACTTTTACTGTCATCGTTATTATTCTACAATTCTGTGAGCAGGTTTGTCAGAACATTTGCCTGGTAGTGTAAAATTAAGTAGCCCATCAATGGAATGTTTTACTCTTTTGCTTGATGTTTTGGGAAAAAAAAGAAAAAAAAAGGTATGTCTATTCCTGTGCATAAGTGATAAATAATTAGCTAAAAAAACAAACAATATTTTAGTTGTGTAATCTAGACACTAATTTGTATGTGAGCAATATGTACATTGCCTGCACCACCTTGAGGATGGAACGATGGAAGAAAAGAGCAAGTAGCTGAATAAGATCGAACAGAACATATCCATCTTTCTTTTCCACTCCTATGATGTTTGGTAGAGCAAATGGCCGCTCAGCATTAATGCCGCGATATGCAGAGGTAGTCCACGGAAAGAAGCCGAACTGGAAGAAGTACTTCACTACCACTGTAAGCTGAGAGAAAGAAATGAAGAGACATCGAGAGGGTTTAACACTGCTATAGAACAAGCCATAGAGACTGTTGGCTCAGCTCATACAAACTAATCCCAAAAATGCTTTAGAACAACTCCAGAAAACAATAAGACTAGGCATACTTTGTCAGACTACCATAGACGGCACAGCTTTTTCAACACATATTCTAAGGCAGTGGTCACCAACCCTCTTCCTTGAGATCTACCTTCCTGTAGGTTTCATCTCCAAACAAAATCTAACACACCTGTTTTAAGTGATCAAGAAGTTTTTAAGGCAATAATTAGATGGTCAGGTGGGCACAATTATGGTTGGAGCTAAAGTCTTCAGGGTGCTAGATCTCCAGGAACAGGGTTGGTGACCACTGATCTAAGGGTACAGGATATAAGATGCTTCTACATAAGGGCTCCGACAATTCACTGCTCTGCATAATTTCAAGTTTTTCATATTAAAAAAACACCTGATCCTACTTATGGAGCGCTACATAATTAGCTTAGCAGGTAAAACATGTAACTCTTCAGGTTAGGAGTCCTCTAGGACTTCTTGTCCATATGATGATGTGACATAGTATTGTCAACCTGGATATAGGCGACTGAAACTACTGTAACATTCTGAAAATCTTGAACTATGACTGGCTAGTAGTAAAACTAGTGGGGAGCAGAGACATGTTTTGTTTTCCCACTCACATTTTAATATTCATAATTCCCCACTGTATAGCTCCTCAAGTCTTACATTTATATTTGTTGCATTTGGCAGGTGCCCTTATCCAGAGTGAATTACAGAAGTATAAGGACATTTCATTTTATGTTTAACTCATTTATACGACTGACTAGTTGAGGATTAAGGGCCTTGCTCAAGCGCGCAGCAGTGGCAGCTTGGCAGGGTTTGGATTTGAACTCACAATCAGTCATCAAATGCCTTAACCACTGAGCTAGCATAATCCTCAATTCTTCAATGTGCAAACTCTTTGACAGTAAAAGCTACTAATAAATCTTAACACAGGAGGCAGGATTTGTCGATTCATGGATAAGAAAATAATTAGGTGGTAGTGGCTCTGTTTGCATCCCTTCTTTTCTGAGTTTATTGACTGATTGCTGGTCTACATTTTATGCTCATTTTAAACCAGAAGCAGAAATAGCACCCCCTCTGCACAGCTGCGGTGCCCTTTGCAGTACACTTTTATGTTAATAATTGTAGTGCTTTAAAACAGCAAGTCAGTAAGACTGAAAGTCTGCTCTGATGGTCTGACAACAAATAAATAACTTTCTTTGGCATTATATTGAAGGCTCAGAAAAGACAATAACATTGTTAACAGTGCATATTTACAAAAAAGATAAGAGAGAGAGAGAGAGAGAGAGAGAGAAAGAGAGAGAGACTTGTAGGAAAATAATTTAATATTACACAATTTATCATTAAGTAAAGCAGTTACATTCACACACAAATTCCTTCCTTTTTTCACTACTTTAAAAAAAAAAAAAAAAGAAATAATAATAAATGAATTCCAGATCTGTGTGTACTAATGCATATAAAGGCCATATTTCTATATGAAGTGAACCCAAACTAAATCAAGCACAAGTCAAGTGACTGCACTGATTTGTGATATATGAAGGCAAATTATGAAGCATAGTATTTTAAAAGGCAATAATGGTAATGCGTCTTTATTGATCACATATACATTTCAGCACAGTGAAATTCTTTTCTTCGCATATCCCAGCATGTTAGGAAGTTGGGGTCAGAGCACAGGGTCAGCTATGATACAGTGCCCCTGGAGCACAGAGGGTTAAGGGCCTTGCTCAAGGGCCCAACAGTGGCAGCCTGGCAGCACAGGGACTTGACCCCCCAACCTTCCGATCAGTAACCCAGAGCCTTAACCACCAAGCCACCACTGCCCACCAATAGCTGAGGTCTTTGTGCACCGAGGGTCATTCAACAAATCTATATAAAACACAGTTTCAGGGAACATCATATATTTTCTCTGACCTCAGTGTAGATGATGGCAGTCATCCAGAATCGCTTAGTGGGCCGAGGAACAGAGAGCATAGCCCAGAGGAATATGAGGATGGGGAGGAAGAGCGTGAGCAGCGAGGCAGACACCATGTGGTTTAGAATGATGACAAAGTAGCAGAGCATCTCTGACTGGGAGACCATGGTGTTATAGAGGGCAAAGATGAGCTGCAGGAGCCGCGGTAATGAATGGTAGAACTTATCCGACTCATCAATTTCTGGGATCTGGAACATACTTTTAGGGTTGGGGTATGTTATCATGAATTGCTTTTTGATACACTGTAAAAATACAACTAAGCAACAGATGTGAAAATATTTGTTGTTACACTGTTTGTGCCAACATTTTGGTCTGACAGATTTTCCTTAAATGATATGAATTGATATGAATTCTTGATTACTTTCAGAATTAAATATCACATCTTTAATTCTATGAACCAATATTAGTCTGTTGTCAAGAGAGAAAATTGTGTGCATGTTTTTTTGCGTCATAGTTTGCATGAGAAAAAGCATAACCATAGCCTACAGAATCTGCCAGCCCTGATTGGCCATTGAAGTTAGGTTGATTAGTTTTCTCTAGCTACATACATTTAACTGTCTACATAATTTTTTCAAATTTATTCTTAAAAGAAACAAAGATTTTGTTTCTTTGAATTGGAATATTTTCTAACACCAGTGCATCTTTTCTAACACCAACTACTACACCCAGCTAAAGAAATCTAACTAGATAGCAAAGAACAGCCACTGAATCTGCATATTTTTCAACAGTCTGAAAAATCAACACCAAGACACTCATGTATGAATGCTAGTAAGTTTGTGAAGTCTTTAGAATTTTCTATATATCTGCAATATCAATTTTCAGTCCTGAAAATAGACAAAGAGAACCAATTAAACAAATGGGACAAAAATATTATACTTGGTCATTTATTTATTGAGGAAAATGATCAAATATTACATATCTGTGAGTGGCAAAAGTATGTGAACCTTTGCTTTCAGTATCTGATGTGACCCACATGTGCAGAAATAACTGCAACTAAATGTTTCCAGTTACTGTTGATCAGTCCTGCACATCGGCTTGGAGGAATGTTAGCCCACTCCTCAGTACAGAACAGCTACAGCTCTGGGATGTTGGTGGGTTTCCTCACAAAAATGTCTGGGTTAGGCATGTAACCCTGTTCCCTGAGAACGAGACGTTGCATGAGCTATATGCTGTGGGAAGCACCCTCGTGCGTGACCAGTATCTGAAACTTGTGTAACATCATGCATATTTATAGGCCTGCCGTGATCAGGTGATGTGGCAATTAAGCGCATCGCGTGACATAAAAACACACCTGTGAACCACGCCATCAGCCTCTATTATCTGAAGCAAAGACGTAATTCACAGGCACGCCCCAGTATGACAAAGTTACACAACATCTCGTTCCCTTCTCAGGGAACAGAGTTACATGTGTAACCCAGACATTCCCTTTCAAAAGGAATTCAACGTTGTGTGACCTATATGCTGTGGGAACGACAATACCCACTCCGTCATACTGAGGGTATGGCCTGTATAAAAAGATCCGAGCCCAAGGGTCACTGCAAGACACTTGAGCCTGGGGTGGAATGTATATCCAGGCTTTAAAATCGAATGAATGTGTGTGGCGTAGACCACCCCGCTACAGCACACACATCCTGTAAGGGTATCCCTTTGGACAAAGGCTTTGATGAGGCAACACCCATAGAGGCATATGCCCAGAGGCGTAGCGAGACCGTGTGCCTCATAAGTGACAGAGATTGCTTCCACTATCCAATTAGAGATGCGCTGCTTCGACACAGCATCACCTCTGCTGTCGCTGCCATAGCCGAACAGCAGCTGCTCTGACTTATGCCACTGGCCGGAGCGGAGGACGTAAGTACAGAGACCCCTTACTGGACACAGTAGGTACAATTTCTCTTGTTCCAGTGTGAGGAGCAGAGGAGGGCAAAAAGCATGCAACACTACTGGCTGGGCAGCAGACATAGGCACTCTAGGAATATAATCCGGCGTAGGATACAGGAAAGCCTTGGCTAATCCAAGGGCAAAGTCAAGAGCAACAAAGAGAGCTTGTAGATCTCCTACTCGCTTAAGAGATGCCAGGGCCAGCAGAAGAGCTACCTTTAGAGTCAGAAGCTTCTCTGAGGCTGACTCTAAAGGCTCAAATGGGGCACCTGACAGACCTTCCAGGAACACAGAAGGGTCCCAGGAAGGTATGCATGGTCTGCAGATGGGCCTCAGCCGCCTGATACCAGTTATAGTTGTATAAGTTAGAGCAGGGGTGTCAAACTCATTTTCACCGAGGGCCACATCAGCATAATGGTTGCCCTCATACATTAACAGTATGAATGTAACAAAATGCAATGTAGTTTAAAATAAATTAAACTACACCTTATTATATTGTTAAATAACTGTTACTGTATTTATTATGTATTCAACTTACAAATATTAGATATGCATTTGCACAGATGTAAAAATAAATGTTCAGTTTGAAACCCACATTACTTGAATCAGTGTTAAAACTATTTAAGCAAATAAAGAAAAATATTATAAACAAGTTATGATATTAACCTTTAACTTCATTCAGAACTTTTTTCAACACAGTCAAGGGGGGGGGTCAGAACTATGGCACAACCAACATGTATTACAGAAGTAGCATTTTACAAAAAGAACAACAATGAGGTGATTCTGCCTGTCCTTGAACACATCAAGTTGATCCGTCCTCACCCTGAGACACCATCTCACACACAGCCTCATTCATAGATCATGTTCTGGAAATAACAAACACAAAACACCTTACTTCTGTATGGTACGGCATATCTCTATGCTCTGAGCCCCCCTCCTGCAAGAACAGCTGGAACTGGCGGTGATTCAGGTCACGCGCCCGAATAAAGTTCACTGTTTTCATGACCGTGGTCATAATATCATCCAGCTCCAGAACCTTTCCACACAGAGCTTCTTAATGGATAATACAGTATAATAATCATCAATAATCACAATAATCAGTAATAATCATCCACAGCTAATGAAAAAGCTAGACAGCTGCCTGTCTCTTCGGCCAGCTGTGTTGCTAAGTTTCCTGCTAATTCCTTAACTCGGTCCATGATGGTGTTTCTTGACAAACTGACATTTTGAAAAGTCTGTATCTGGTCGGGACACACCTGCTCACACTCCTTTAGCATGCCACTGCTTCAAAAATGCACCTTCTGAAAAAGACTTTGAAGCTCAGGCGATTTCTTCAGCCACAATAAAACTTGCTTTCACTGCTGCATCATTTTTGGCTGTAGCTTTTGTGATCACATTCTGCTGCGACTGCAGTTTGCCTTTTAATTCTGCTGCAATTCTTTGTTTTTCTTGGAGGCTAAATTTACCATACTTAGCTCCGTGTTTGGTGTCAAAATGCCGACGTAGATTGTACTCTTTCACGACTGACACCGCCTCATAACACAAAAGACATACTGGTTTTTCACCTTGAAGTACAAACATGTATTCGTTCTCCCATCATTCGTGAAACTGCCTTCCTTGTGCATCAATTTTTCCCTTCTTGGACATGTTGAGGTTAATTTGTGGAGATTTTTCAATTCCAAATCGCCTTGACGTGACTTTGCTGCAGATGTAGATTATGTGGCCCTCAGTATGATTTTTTTCTCCTTCGATTCTGAGAAATAAAGTTTTATTCGTATGTTTTGGATAGCGGAAAGGCCTACACTACCCATAATCCTCGACTACCGACGATTTGTCACACCCCTAGGCATGAAAAGCTTCAATCTGATTGGAGAACCGAGGTCTCTCTGCCAATCAGATTGATTTATTATTATTTATTGATTTGATTGATTGATGCTCACAGCGTCATATATCGCTGTGATCAGGTTATTATTGGAGTGAATGGACGGCTGGAGCGTCTGCTCTGAGCGTCTCTTACCGCCGCGGATGGGTTGGAGTCAATTGAGAACCCAGAGTGTTTCATACAGACGTGGAAGGGTCCCTTTTGCATCAGTATCAAACACCTAGGGGAGTGACAAATCGTCGGTATTTTACGAGTTGGGAATGAGAACAGCAAAAACGTATGTTATGACAATCATACACCTATCACGTTCTCGCGGGCCAGATAAAATGACGTGGGGGGCCACATTTGGCCCGTGGGCCTTGAGTTTGACACACGTGAGTTAGAGGATGTTGCACCACAGAGGCTCCGTCAATAGGGTGTGGCTGGCCAAAATGGCGGCCATGTAGACCCTGATGTAGAAGAAGCCAACCCTGTTTAGAAACGTCCTTGTAAGAACTCCAGGACTGTAGCTATTGCGCAGTTCACTGGGTCTAGCTGATATTCCTCACACCACGAGACAAAAAGTCACCACTTGAGCACATACAATGTCCTGGTGGATGGTGCTCTAGCGTTCAACATAGTCTCTAAAACCTCAGTTGTGAGACCAGAATCTATGAGCTGATACCCCTCAGGGGCCAGACCCACAATTTCCATAGTTCCAGCCGAGGGTGATAAATCAGCCCCCTGGCTTGAGACAGTAAATCCCTGTTGATGGGAATCTCCCAAGGAGTGCCATCTAGCAGGGATATTATCTCTGAGAACCATATTTGAGCTGGCCAATAAGGTGCTACTAGCAGCAGATGTAGACAGTTTTGGTGAACTTTCGCCAGAATTTGTATGAGCAGAGCGATCACGGGAGAAACGTACAGATATGACCTCGGCCACATGTGCACCATGACGTCCAGCCTCAATGGTGCAGGAGGAGTGAGGGCAAACCACAGCGGACAGTGTGGTGTCTCCTCAGAGGCAAACACATCCACTTCCGCCTGGCCGAACCTCTGCCATTTGGACTCCACCACTTGTGGATGGAGCCTCCAATCTCTGGGCCTCAGCCCCTGCCTCAACAGGATGTCTGCCCCTACATTCCAGTTGCCCAGAATGTACATTGCACTCACTGACAAAAACATTCCCTCTGCCTGAACAGGGGGCGCGAACATAATCCTCCCTGGTGGTTGATATGTGAGACCACTGCTGTGTTGTCTGTCACAACTAACACATGGTGACCTCTCAATTGAGGAAGAAAGAATTTCAGTGCTAGAAACACAGCCCGCATTTCAAGGCGATTTATATTCCACTCCAGATGCGGGCTGCTCCAGAGACCATGAGCTGGACAGTGTCCCAGCCAACAGTGTCCCTATGACCATGTCCCAGCCCATGAGGGAGGTGTCTGTAATTACCGTCTTGCGATAAGGAGACACCACTAGAGTGTGACCCAAGGCTAGAAACCAGGGACACCTCCAAATTCCCAGAGCACGTAGGCATCGCCATGTGACACTGATTATTCTCAGAGGTTTAATACTCGGACAAACCCCAGACTTTTCAGCCACCACTGAAATAGTCTCCTGTGCAATAGGCCCAATGGTATGATGTTGGCTGCTGCTGTCATAAGCCCCAACAGTCTCTCATAGAGACTGGAGGGGATGCCAGCTTTATCTTGCTCAATGTTGATAGGATTGATCCTATGCATGTTGGGGATAGAAACGCCCTCATCATAGTAGAATCTTTATAACCTCTAGAAAAGTTGTCCTCTGCACTGGAGAAAGCATACTTTTCTTGAGGTTCAACCTGAGCCCCAAACTTTTCATGTGGGCAAGAACATCATCTCGATGTTGAATCACCAGTTCCCTGGATTGTGCTAGAATTAACCAGTTGTCCAGGTAGTTTAGTACATGGCTGCCCTAGAGTCGCAATGGAGCCAAAATGACATACATGCACTTTGTGAAGGTGCAAGGGGATAAAGCTATCGCAAACCTCAGGAACTTCCTGTGACTGGGCAATATTTCTATGTGGAAATATGCATCCTTTATATCTATCATCACAAACCAGTCCTCAAACTGAATCTGTGGAACGATAAGTTTTAGCATCAGCATCTTGAACCTGTATGTATGAAGAGTACAGTTCAGATGACGCAGATCTAAAATTGGCTGCATACTCCCATCTTTTTTGCGGACCAGGAAATAATGGCTGTAAAAACCTCCCTCCCTTAGGGAACGGGGTACATGTTCTGTGGCCCTTTGTCCAAGAGGGATCTTACTTCCTGCGCTAACGTCAGGCTCTGCTCTGTGCTGACTACTGTCGTGAGCACACCTCTGAACCGGGGGGGGTTAAGCTCTGAACTGGACATGGTAACCCTTTTCTACGGTAGACAGAACCCATGGAGACACATTTGGCAGTAGTTTCCACGTGGCCAGATGGCCTTTTAGTGACGTTAACTTTTCCGCATTCTACTGGAGGGAAAGCATCAGATTTTCATTGCCCTGTGACAGCTCGCTGACCAGAGAACACTGAAAACTTGGGACAGCTTTGACCAGGGGAGGCCCTACAGTACTACTGGGGGCTAACTGCCCTAACAACCTCATGTCCCCTGATATGTCCCTCCATGGCCCCTCAGGACCGCTCCTCCTTTGTCTGCTTGGTCTTTATGACCATTCTCAGATCAGGCCTAGTAGCAGACTGTGACTGTGGCCACCCAGTTCACCTGGCTTTCTGCAGGGGAAGGCGGGCCACCACAATCGCCTTCTGTGCCTCCCTCGCACTAGTGCTGGTGAACTTGACACAATAGGGAAGGAACTGGCTGAATGCTGCCAATATGTCAAGCTCACTCAGCAGGCCTGTCTTGTAGGCCTGCAACACTGCCACTGCATGCAGTGACCCACAAGCAAGCCCCACTACCACCTAGGGCTTGCCCACCAATGCCACGGTGGCCTTACATGGCTTGGATTGCCAAGCCGGTCCCCTAAATTACCTGCTGTCAATGGAGAGAGGTAGCTTGCAAGCGTCTCCTCCACCTTCAGCATAGCCAAATTGCCATGATGTTCATTCCCCGTGATGGCTGAATAATCAGACATTGCGGTGTTATAAATACGGCTTATGTAAGGTTTTCCCCAGAAGCATGATATTTTGTCATTCACTTCTGGAAAAAAGGGGAGTTTTCTGCAGTATGAGGGAGATTTATTTTCACTGGGGAGAAAAAATGCTCATCCAGACTTAGTAATCACTTCAAGCAGCTCTTTATATGCTTTAGAGCTGCTCTCACATTTTAGCACACTCTTCTGGCTCCTCAGAGTCAGAGAGGAAATTATTATTTATTAATTTGTTTATTTTATTTTTTTTGGCTTTCCATAGCGGATGGAGGAGTTGCGATGTGAGCTTCAAAATCCAATGGAGAGCCGGACCCGGAAGATTCCGGCTCCTCTTCCAGATCCATACGAGATCCCCAGGACCTGAACCGGCTGGCTGCCTCGGCAGCGGCTGGCCCAGATCCACGAGGCCCTGAAACCGAACTCCCCGCGGCCAAGAAGAGAGCGAGTCGCGAGCGGAGCTGCCTAATTGTAAGTCGTTAACAAAGACCTCTCGAGGGCTGCACTGGCGTGCTCCACCACTAGACACTTCACACAGAAAGTGTGTCCGTTCCCCCGTGATGAAACGGGAGCAAAGTGTAACACACTTCCCTGAATTCTCTCTGTTTTTCCTCTTTTTCCTCTCTCTCTTTTTTTTAAAGGGACAGAAAAGTAAAGAGATTTCTTTTTCTTTTTTGAAAAGATAGAGAAAATGAAGTCTTTTTGCGAGTGTTACACAAATGACCAACATGCAGTCTCGCTGAAGATAATAAGGCTGATGGCGCGGTTCACAGGTGCTGTTTTTATATCATGCAGCGCGCTTAATTGCCATGTCACCTGATCACAGCAGGCCTATAAATAGGCATGATGTAACAAAAGCTTCAGATACTGGTCACATGCAAGGGAGCTTCCCACAGCGTATAGCTCATGCAACATCTCGTTCCCTTTGAAAGGGAACTGCTTGCTTCAGGTCTTTCCACAGCATTTCTATTGGACTAAGGACTTATATATATATATATATATATATATATATATATATATATTCTTTTATATATTATATATATATATTCTATAGGACTTTGACTTGGCCATTCCAAAGCATTAACTTTATTCTTCTTTAACCATTCTTTGGTAGAATGACTTGTGTACAGAGGTCCTGACACTTTCCTGTAGAATTCGCTGGTATAATTCAGAATTCATTGTTCCATCAATGATGAACAATGATGTCAAACTGTCCTGGCCCAGATGCAGCAAAACAGGCCCAAACCATGAGACTACCACCACCACATTTAACAGATGGAATAAGGTTCTTATGCTGGAATGAAGTGTTCTGCAAACATAACCCTTCTTATTGAAACCAAAAATTCTATTTTGGTCTCATCTATCCACAAAAATTTTTTCCAACAACATTCTGGCTTGTCTACATGATCTTGAGCAAACTTCAGATGGGCACCAACATTATTTTTGGAGAGCAGTGGCTTTCTCCTTGCAAACCTGCCATGCACACCATTGTTGTTAAGTGTTCTCCTGATGGTGGTCTCATGAACATTACCATAAGCCATTGTGACAGAGGCCTTTAGTTGCTTGGAAGTTACCCTGGCTTCTTTGGGGAGGGTAACAATGGTTTTAAATTTCCTCCATTTGTACACAATCCTGTCTGACTGTAGATTGGTGGAGTCCAAACTCTTTAGAGAGGACTTTATAACCTTTTCCAGTCTGATGAGCATCAAGAACTCTTTTTCTGAGGTCCTCAGAAATCTCCATTGTTCATGCAATGATACACTTCCACAAACATGTTGTGTAAACCAGACTTTGATAGCTCCCTGTTCTTTAAATAAAACAGGGCACTCACTCACACCTGATCTTGATCATTCATCCCATTGATTGAAAACACTTGACTCTGATTGCACCTTCAAATTAAACTGCTAATCCTAGAGGTTCACATATTTTTACCACTCACAGATATGTAATATTGGATCATTTTCCTTAATAAAAAAATGAACAAGTATAATGTTTTTGTCTCATTTGTTTAATTTGGTTCTGTTTTAGGACATGTGTGAAAATCTAATGATGTTTTAGGTCATATTTATGCAGATATATAGACAATTCTAAAGGGTTCACAAATATTCAAGCACCACTGTATTTACAGTGCTAGCATGTGTGCATGTCAGAGCAGGCATCTATAACATTCAGTTTACCTCTAATAATAGCTTGACTTTTGTATTGCCATTACTGTTGATGATAAGGATATATAAAATTAATATAAATATATTGATTTATGTGTGTGTATCAGATAATGTGTATCTCACTTGTTAAGCAGCAGTTCACTGGCAGTGAGGGCTCTGGTCTCCTGAGTAAGTGGCCGAGGTTCTGAAATACTCTCACTCATCACCTCCATGACCACTGAGTCCTGTGATGCTGACTTAAGCAATTCATGTGTCATTTCAAACTGCTCATCTTCTTGCTTTTCCTCCCATTTTCCTTTCTCATCTTCTTCTCCATCCTCCCATTCACTATTAATTTTCTGTTCTGCTTCCTTATCTTCTATCCTTATAGCAGATGATTCTTCATGGCTTCAGAGGAAAAAAAAGAAAAAAAAGACTAATAAGAGACAAAATCTATTAAACAGTGAATTAAATACAAACTCAAAATATTTGTGATAGCATCAACAGCAAATCCTACTCCAGCAGAAGGCTCCCTTGATCAAATGAGACCATGTCTACGTTGGCTGATTTGAAAAGTTTCCGACGTCGCTCTTCACTGGATAGTTGAGAATGAAATTGCTCAGTTTTGGGTGATGCTAAACAGGGGGCATCATCAATGTCATCGTTGAGAGTTGGCTGACGTGACATTAGCATGGTCTCGTCGGTCTGACAGCTAAATCCCCCCCCCCACAGAAAAACAGAAAGAAAGAAAAAACAGGCATAGAAAAGATTTACAAATTAGTCATTATTAGTTATATTATGCCCGTCCTTCTTTCTATTTTCTATATAATGTGACTGAGTAAGAGAGCTAACTATGTTTCAAAGCAATGATGTCTTTCTCAAATCTGGGAACTGTTGTTTATAGTTATCATCCATCTAATAATATTTGATCCAATTTACTTTGGTTTTGGGGTTTGTTACAGTCTAGAAAAATCAGTTTATCTACTAAATAGCTGGGACAGTGCTGCTGTTTGTCAAAATGGGGTCCTTTAATTGCCATTTCATTATAATGATGTTTATAATATATAATAATTACAATGATGTATGATTTTTCCCAGGAAGATTTTCTTTCTTTTAACAATTTTAGAATCAGAATAAATCAGAAATGTGTGCGCACCACTGTTAACTTGTTTCCCATGCCAAAACTGAGAAAAAGAAGAACGCATCTCCATTGTCCAGTACTCATACAATTTGGGCTTGTATGTGGTTTTAGAGTTATAATTGGGGTGAGAATTTTGCTGAATCCAAGCATTCCTACCCATGAGCTTCATACCTAAGCCTGTCAAGGTCTACATGAAAGTGAAAACACCACTCTTGTGCAATAATTTTTGTTTCATCCTGCAAGATACCAGTCCCTATGCACACACATTCTATTCATATCTACATATGTATTTGTTTATCTATTCAATCTCTCATCTTGAGTAATGTATTCATATTCGGTTATATCCCTAATGGGCATGTAAGAAGCAGGTAATGTAATGCAAGTTAATTAATTATTGATTTTTCAGGACATAGTCACCTGGATAGACTGCTGTTCCAGGAGAGTTTAGAGTTGGCACTCCTTAGTTGGCCATAGCCATGAAGACTGATAGGCAGTGGTGGTGGTGAATTGGTACATGTAATTATCTCCTCATCCAACAGTGTTTGTGTGCTCTGTCTTGACAGACAGTTCTGGTAAAATTCATGAATACTTTCATGGGACACATCTCTACCCTAAACACAAATGGGGGTGGGGGGGTAGAGAAAATGAAAGAGCATAGTGCTATTAGATTACTATTTAACAGAGTGTATAAAAGCTGTCCATGTCCCCTTCAAGCAAAAGATTAATAAATAAAAGCACAATTGTTTTTTTATTTTAGATTAACATACTGTATGTACCTTGTTCTGTTGTTGGTTCAGCAGTGCCCTTTCCAAGCACAGCACCTTTGAGATGTCCAGATTGTCCTTACAGAATGAGTTCAATCCCGCTGTTATATCATCAATAAGGGACCAGAAGAAGACCAAGCTAAACTTCAGACAGTCAATAATCCACTCTGATATTTTAGCTGCGAGACAAAAATGAGAGAATGTACCTTTTGAAAGAATCAGGTATATGCCTCCAGACATTATAATAGCAATTAATTCTTTATTGCTTTCATACATATTTTAATTCCAAATTTCTCAGATTCCTCCATGTTCTTTAAATGACACTGATTGAATTATGATGCAGCACAAGGAAAACATGCAAATGGTACAAAATCTTCATAAGTTGCATAAAGACATTGTTTTGCATTAATACAATGTTTAATTTCATTTGCATTGCATGAATTCATGGTGTAATTCCTTGATAACCAGAAGCCAATGATACCTTTCTCTCCTTCCTCTGGCTCAGGACAGGAGCCTTCCAACTCATCTCCACTGGACTCAAAGCTTTCTGTGCCTGCACATATCCACAATGTATTTTCACAGTTTTTAGGGTTTGGGTTGCTGCATACTACTGGAACTTAATACCAGCTAGGTAAAACACAATAATGCATAATGCAAAGATAAATGTGTGACAATTGTGTGTTTCTGAGACTGTTACCCTGTTCTTCGCACTGTTCCCTCTTCGCTCTTTCCTCTTCTCTCTTCAGTTGTACCTCATCCCTCTTATGGGACTTGAGAGCAGCCTTGGACCCTGTTACCCAAGCCTCATAAGCCAACTGAGAAGGCAAAGCGTGAATCTCTGAGTAAAACACATTTGTGTGTGGCATTTCTACTTCTGTTTGATCTTGATATTTCTAACCTGAAGAGCAGATTTCTTTTTTGGCACAGATTCTTCCTCTGTCTTGGTATCCACTTCTCCCTCCTCTTCCTCACTGTCACTTTCAAAGAGACGATACCCACAGGAGTCCCAGACTACATAATAAAACACATGCATTTATTATATCCTTGAAATACTTACTATATTTAAATGTAGACTTAGAGGGAATATGAATTATCTGAGCCTTGAAAAAATAGATTACATTTTGATCACATATCAGGAACTTCTAACCTGCCACCAATAGTTATAACAGTTATATGCTTTATATATCCAACATAAGCAAAATTAGTGCCACACAGTGTTGCAGCAGGTAGCATTGCTGCCTCACAGCTGCAGGGTCCCCAATTCGACCCTGAACTCGGGTTACTGTCTGTGCAGAGTTTTGCATGTTCTTCCAATTCCAACATGAGTTCCTCCTGGTTCTTCCCTCCTCCCAAAACATGCTGGTACAGTCACATCATTGATTGCAAATGTAGTCATCAAAACATGTTTAAGCTGCTTGTTTGCCTCTCTCTAGCTTGTGAATCTAGCTTGTGTTAAAGCTTGTAGCACTAATTAAATAAAAAATTTTCTCTCTTACATAGCATTGTATCCTTTTTTCATGTATCTGTGAACTGTACGAGAAGGTATAGTATAATGAGATTTGCTTTCATCAAGAGACAAAAAAATATAGAGTTTTATCATATAATTGTTCATCTACTTCAATATTAGTATACAATACTGTAGTATACAATACTGTAATGCTGTATTTTTGTAAAATGCAGGTTTTGCCTCTATCTGCTGGTTTTGTTCTGCACATGTCATTTCTGCAGATGAAATATTTCATATAAAGATTTAATTAAATTTTCAATTTACATTATTCTTTACATTACATTAATCTATAAATAGTTTACATTTTATTCATTTAGCAGACGCTTTTATCCAAAGTGATTTACAAATGAATTTCTTCATTTCCCCAGCAAAGTGATACATCAATCCATCCATCCATCCATCCTCAACTGCTTATCCGTTAATTGGGTTGTGGGGGCAGCAGTTCCAGCAGGGGACCCCAAACTTCCCTTTCCCGAGCCACATTAACCAGCTCTGACTGGGGATCCCGAGGCATTTCCAGGCCAGTGTGGAGATATAATCTCTCTACCTAGTCCTGGGTCTTCCCCGAGGTCTCTTCCCGGCTGGACGTGCCGGGAACACCTCCCTAGGGAGGCGCTAATGGGGCATCCTTACCAGGTGCCCGAACCACCTCAACTGGCTCTTTTCAACGCAAAGGAGCAGCGGCTCTACTCTGAGTTCCTCTCGGATAGCCGAGCTTCTCACCCTATCTATAAGGGAGAAGCCAGCCACCCTCCTGAGAAAACCCATTTCAGCCGCTTGTACCCGCGATCTAGTTCTTTCGGTCACTACCCAACCTTCATGACCATAGGTGAGGGTAGGAACGAAAATTGCCCGGTAGATCGAGAGCTTTGCCTTCC
>JANDJT010000190.1:11036531-11048504 GCA_024331685.1 Stegophilus panzeri | reverse complement strand
CTACCTCAGTGACCTCCACCAGGGAAATTGACGATGATCCCCCATCAGCCTCCACCTCTGCCTCTACCATAGAGGGCATGTTAGCCGGATTCAGGAGTTCCTCAAAGTGTTCCTTCCACCATGCAATTACCTCCATAGTTGAGGTCATCAGCGTCCCATCCTTACCGTACACAGCTTAGATGGTTCCCCATTTCCCCTTCCTGAGGTGGCGGATGGTTTTCCAGAAACACTTTGGTGCCGAAGGAAAGTCCTTCTCCATGTCCTCTCTGAACTTCTCCCACACCCACTGCTTTGCCTCTTTCACGGCAGAGGCTGCAGCCCTTCTGGCCTGTTGGTACCTTGCAACTGCCTCCGGAGTCTTCCGGGATAACACATCCCGGAAGGCCTCCTTCTTCATTCGGACGGCTTCCCTGACCACCGGTGTCCACCACGATGTTCAAGGGTTACCGCCCCTTGAGACACCTAAGACCTTGAGACCACAGTTCTCCGCTGCAGCTTCAACAATGGTGGCTTTGAACATTCCCCCAACCTCCACAAGGGTGCCAGAAAAACTCAGCCGGAGGTGTGAGTTGAAAATGTCACGGACAGGGGCATCCTCCAGACGTTCCCAGTTCATCTGCACTACCCATTTGGGCTTTCCAGGTCTGTCTAGAGTCTTCCCCCACCCCTTGACCCAACTCACCACCAGATGGTGATCAGTTGACAGCTCTGCCCCTCTCTTCACCCGAGTGTCCAGAACATGCGGCCTCAGATCAGATGATACGATTACAAAATCGATCATCGACCTTCGGCCTAGGGTGCTCTGGTACCACGTATACTTATGAGCCTCCTTATGTTCGAACATGGTATTCATTATAGACAATCCATGACTAGCACAGAAGTACAACAACAAATGCCCACTCAGGTTTAGATCAGGGAGGCCGTTCCTCCCAATCACACCTCTCCAGGTATCTCCATCATTGCCCATGTGTGCGTTGAAGTCTCCCAGCAGAACTATGGAGTCCCCTACTGGTGCCCCATACAGGACTCCGTTCAGGGTCTCCAAGAAGGCCAAGTACTTTAAACTGGTGTTCGGTGCATATGCACAGACAACAGTCAGAGTCCCCCCCCCCCCACAACCCATGGGCGTAAGGAGGCGACCCTCTCGTCCACCGGTGTAAACTCCAACGTAACGGCGCTCAACTGGGGACTTGTGAGTATCCCCACACCCGCATATACATAAAGCAGAGAACAATAAAAGTAGTACTACCATACAAGATTTTTAATTCTAGAGTAGTAGAGGAGCAAAGTGCACAGAGTAGAGGTGTAAGTCCAGGTTTTATTTTATTTACTTATTTAGAGTGTTAGATAAGTGTAGTTAAATATATACACTACTGCGTAAATGGTGACATTACTGCCCATGTATACATTTATTTTTTGAATCAAAATATATTTAAATATATTTTTTTTTTTACTTAAAGTGTCATTTTTACTGAAAATTAAATAATTTCCCCAAGTACTTCTATTTGAGAACTTTATGAACAGTGTGGTTCCCTCATGAAGTTGTCTTAGATGTTATGCATATGCATGGCTTCATCAGGGTTACTGTTAAACAAATAAAATCTGATATTTTAAATTCTTAACACTTTTCTTGGTCACCGCATGATTCCATTTGTGCCAATTCATAGTGATAATACTATTTTAATTATTTTAAAATAGTTGAAATTATGAGCAGAAAAAGAACTTTTCACTGATTGTGTATGCACAACCTACATTATGAACATGTAGGGTCATAATTAATGAATTAATACCTAAAAAGCACTGATATGACAAAATGTTTCTGAGACAACAAAAATGTCTACTCACCAGAGGGGCGAGAAGTCCATGGTTTCCACCATTCCATCTGATCACTTTCCTCTAGAAAATGGAAGGTCATGCACATTACCATATTTCTATGAATAACAGATTATTGCCAGAGGGGGTTCCTTTCATACTAGTGAGGTTTTCCTGCATGTTGTCATGTGACAGTGACACCACATACACTATATGGCCAAGTTTGTGGACACCTGACCATTACACCTATACAGTATATGCCTGTTAAACATTCAATTCCAGATTTAGTCCCCTTTTGCTGATACAATAACCCCCACTCCTCTGAAATGTGTTTGTGGGGATTTGCCAGTTCACCCACATTATTGAGGTCAGGCAATGGTGTCAAATGAGGAAGCCTGGGCACAGTCAGCATTCAAATTCATCCAACACAAAGGTATTCAGTGGGGTTAACATCAAGACTCTGTGCAGGCCACTCGAGTTCTTCCACACCAAACTTGGCAAACCATGTCTTCATGGACCTCACTTTGTGCATGTCATGTTGTAACATGTTTGAACCCCATAGTTCCATTGAAGAGAAATTGCAATGCTACAGCATACATAGTGATCCTATAGAATTGTGCACTTCAAACTTTGTGGCAGCAGTTTGGGGAAGGCCTACATATTGATGTACACATACATCTGACCATATGATGTACTGTAGACTATAAAACGTCCATGCTATGTCATGTTCATTCTCTGGCCACTGCATCTGGGACAGCAGGTCCAGTCTGTCAGTTAAGGTGTATGCAGGACTTGTCAATAACCTTACCATGTTCTGTTTGACCAAATTCGGGTATCAACAACACTGTTTGCATTGTCTGTCTGATGTTGTCCATAATAGTGGCATCCATAACAGCTGCATTAGTGGAAAAGAATGGATTTGGCTATTTTTTTATTTATTTTATTTTGGGCAATAGTACCAAAACATCCATCTCTGCCCTTTCTATGAACTACATTCTGCAGCAAGTTGTCTGTCTGGTCTCAAACAAATTAATGGAACAACCTCCTTGTGTTCATGGTTCATGCAAAACCCCACCATGATCAACAAGTGTGAAGACACTTGTTAATTTCTTCATTTTTGGAATTATGTAGTGACCAAAAAAAGTGTTATACAAATCAAATCAATTTATATTTTAAGTACTTCTTAGAATTTCTGATGAAGCTTGAAATCTTCTTAACAAGAAGGAGAAGGTTTTACTTAAAGTTCCCAAATAGGCCAAGCACTTGTTGGGTGCTTTTCTGAAGTTCTAAAATTACTTGTTTAAACCACCACTAGTGGCCACTAGAGTTTCTACCAGTGGCATCTCAACCATAATGTTTTTGATTTTGCTACTGCAGCCAGCATGTATCCTAAACACATAAAATCTCTTTAATGAAACTGGCACGTTGAGGAATAGCCGAGTAGCCCGTTTGGGCTGAGCATCACAGAATAGGTTAGGCATTTGTTTTGTTGTGTCAAGAGGAGGATCCAGCTTTAGTTTTGTTAAGACAGCTTGAATTCCACCCTGTAGCACATTTGAGCTGCATTACTGCATTATGTTCTGATTTTCAAAATGCTCTCATAGTGCGCTGCAGCACTCTCCAGGGGATTAGAAGCAACAAATTAGAATATGTCAGTACTGTACTAAGCTCTTCCAACTTCTGTTGTTTCCTTATAGGTGCTGAACAACCAAGCATTCTGCCTGTTTCTCTTCCTGCTGTAATACAATAGCAAAGGACGTACCTTTTTTTTTCTTAGAGGGTTCAGCCACTCTGTCTCCTTTTTTGCTTCACTACAGGCAGTTTTAACAATTTCAGAGGACATTAGTGAGTAGTTAGCAGTATTGTCTTTTTGCTATCAGTATTATGCTGCAGTTATACTGTAGCAAGACTCTGGGTTTGGGCAGTGATCATGTCTGTCATCCAAATCCACCAGGGACTAGCAGAACAAAGAGCTCAATTCAAGAGGTTGAGAAAGTGGAAAAATAGAAAAAGTTTATATAAATTTAGCATTTTTGAATTCACTCCCTCATCTCTTCAGCAAGACAAAAAAGGGAAAGAGGATGAACATGACATAGCTGGGACCTATTATAGGCAACCCACATGGGGCCACAGTCATGATGACTATTTGTACCCAGCAAGGAAACAATCACATGAAAAACTCCAAGGAATCAGTTACTAGACAGGGAAATGTCCAAAAAATTTCAAATTGTTATTGCATAATACAGTTAGTTAGTATAGTGCAGACACATAAATTTGATTACCTTTTTGCTCTGTATCACTTTTTTGTCCAGGCCCTTTTGTGTGCAGTGTTGTGGCAGCCTGTTCTGGTTGACCCTTTTGTTTTAACTTGATCTTCTCCATCCTAGAAAGAAAAAAGACCAGACACACAACTGTAACACACAGTAGAATAACTGTAAGTAAAACTCCAACCCCAGCTGCCATGTCAGCCTCCACTTTTCTGGGAAGGCTTTCCAATAGATTTTGTAATGTTGCTGTGGGGATTTGCCCATTCCACCACAAGAGCTTTGGTGAGTTTGGGCGCTGATTTTGGGGAAGGAGGCCTGGCATGCAGTTGGCATTCCAATTCATCACAAAGGTGTTCAGTGGGGTTGAGGTCAGGGCTCTGTGCAGGCCACTTGAGTGCTTCCAAACCAACCCTTTTGTGAAGGGGGCATTGTCATGCTGGAACAGGTTTGGGCCCCTTTGTTACAGTGAAAGGAAATCTTAATGCTACAGCATACAAAGACATTATAGAAAAGTATGTGTCTCCAACTTTGTGGCAAAGTTTTGGGGAAGGCCCACATATGGAGGTAAGACTCCACATACTTTTAGCCATATAGTGTAGGTGGTCAAAGCAGCCTATTTATGCTGAAGGTAACAAATATTGTTTGTAACATCCATAAAACTGGGTTGTAAAGAAATCGCACAGGACTTTTTTTCCTTTGGTAGGAAGTAATACAACAGCACACATGCACATGCACACGCATACACATACGCACACACACCCACACACACATACTGTTTTTTCAGCAGTTCCACAGATTTCTTCTCCAGCTCCAGTCTAGCTGCCACACGTTTCTTTACCTTGGCTTCAAATAGTTCTGCACCCCTTGAACATATGAAGACAGCAGATTATTTTATGGAACAGTCCTAAATTATTTGCATTATCTTACATTTGCATTAAATTTGCAAATTACATTATATACGCAATCAGCAATCAATTTAACGTCAATCATACAATCAGCATATTAACTGAACTACTGTACATGATGTACCTTTTAAAAGTAAAATATACAGAATAAATATTATTATCTTTATATGTTTCCATAAAAGTTCAGAAGGTAATGTCAGTTAGTTTCATACCTGGAGGCAAGGATCTTACAGGCTTTAAGGTCAGATACAACATACAAGAAATAGTAACTGAGAAATATTCTCCTTTGAGCCAGAAGCACAGTAAAACAAACTGCATCCCACACAATACCAGCTTCTCCCACTGGCAGCTCACAGTCATCACTAGGTTTAGCTACATGCACAAACACATACAGAATGATAGAAACATACATCTTCATATGTACATTCACATTTACATATACATACAGCATGTATTTGGTCTTAACTTTGGTCAAACCTTTGAAATTGGCATTTTATGGAATTTCAAATTCTTCAAGGAATTTAAAGTACAAGCCTTTAGATAAAAATGTTTTTAGGATAATTAAAAAAAAATAATAATTCAATCAGCTGTGTCAAGATTGCTACTTTACATAAACTAAGAAAGCCAATGCAAAAATTGCAAGACTGATGCATACATTACTTGAACATGTAATAAGTAATGAGATCTGAAAGGGCAAGGGAGGCCTGAGAATTCGCAAAGAACCAAATAACTAATGGTATGCTAATTTAAGGCACCGTTTTAATTGAACAAAAATGCTGATAACACCTGACTGATTTATACACATTATACACAGTACATAAGAGTGTACTACGCTCTTACGTTTTGTTACATCCACTACATATAAATATACTATATTTTACAAACACACACAACTTTATGTGTTTATTATTAGCTGCATATTTATCTTTATTAAACACCTGCAGGCCAATACAAGGCTAATATTTACTTACGCACATCATAGCCTTTGATAGTACAGAACATGCTGAATGCCTGAATGAGCCAACAGGCTTTCTTTAAAAGACTGTCCAGATAACCACAGGATCCCAGCTAGACGCGCACACACACACACACACACACACACACACACACACACACACACACAATAAGAGTGAATTAACAGGGTGGACAACAAAAGCAAGGAAACAAAGACTACAGAATATAATGTATACTAGGGGGTAAACTCAAACCAAATGATGTTAAACACAAAGACTAATTAGATTTATTATAGATTTAAGATTATTAAATACTACTGAATTATCTTTATGTAGGTGAAATTTATCTAACTAAATCTACCAACTTATCAACTTTCAATTTTGTCTGTAATTGCTTTATGTAATTATGTGCACATAATATAAATAGTGATATAAGCACTTGAAAATACTCTTAGCACTTTTCAACACCTTTTCAAAAGTTAGAAAGCATCCCCTTTTCTTGCTTTGATGGTTGAATTTATTTATTACTTGCATGCATACTTACAGAGATAAAATTCTTCAGGCAAATCACCACACAGGTGTAGGCAATAAGGCAGTCCCACAGTCTGAGTATGTAGCGTACAGGCTGCAGCAGCACTGTGTCTCCAAAAAGCATGAAATAGAAGCAGGCCACCAGATAGCCCAGGCAGAATATATTGATACGTGTGGTGCCAGTGATGAAAACCAGGCATAAAACCAACCAGAAGAAGTAACTGAATACAAAGACCTTTGCCATGTCAAGATATGACCTAAAAACACACACATCAATATAGACATACATCAAAATAATGCACATTTTGGTTTGTTAAAAAATAACATGACCAGAAGTAGTGACAACAGATCTTCAACCAAACATATAGCAAATCTTTAGTGCCTATTTTCCAGCTCATGCACGATTATCACTTACAAACTGAGTTTCATCCAGATTTGATTTATGTGTGTTTTACTCATTTATTACTAAATTTATTATAACACCCCTTGACCTGCATCATCATCAACTATTGATCTCAGGAGCAGATCCTATATGCAATCTAGTCATTGCAGTCTTACCTGGTTTATTTCTCTAAAAACAGTAAAGCACAGTTTTACATGTGACTAGGAGCAAAAACTAGGAAAAATGTTTTTCTTTGGTTAAAACTTGTGTTTATACAGAATTTGAAGGAGACAATGAGCAAATCATTTTAGCTATTTTGGCAACTGCTATGCATTCCTACTTAACAGTCCGTACAGGATTTCACAGCGCTGTTTTGTGATTGTTGCAGCCAAAATGCCTGATTTTGCTGCAGATTTTTTCAAAATGCAAAGTCTTCTGTGCTCTTTTTTTGCGGAAAACTACTTGCATTGTCGAAATTGCAATTGCACTAAATTGTTTTGCACGGTCTTTCACAGTGATTTCAGTTTGTTGGTAAATTAGACCTTTTAGCTTTATTCATGTTCGAGGCATATGAATTGAAGACTGCTTTGACTGCACATTGACTTGATGGCATCACATAACATGTCTTGGCCCAAATCTGCGGAAAATCTGTGGTAATTTTGAAAAATTGCCAAACTCCTCCAAATATTGCAGACTTTGCTTGATTTTGCCTTCATTTCTGCAATCGCAAAATCACGAAATCCTGGAGAGACTGACTTCAATATCTGCCCACTGTTAAATACGCTTTCCCTCTTCTTTGAGTACTGCACTTCTGAGTCATCAAGAAAAACTAAGAAGAGCATCTTAAACATATCACTGGAACACCAAGGACCAGGACCAAAACAGTTAGTAATATCAATGTGGCTATATAATTGTCTTTGATACAAAATAAACTTGAATGTCTATAATTAGCTGCATCGGAGCAATATCACAAGGTTCCACTAGGATCCACCTTGCCAGACACACATATACACACCGGCAGTGCAGAAAATTGCCAACTGTTGTGTATTGGTTAAGAGAACGAGGGTCTAGGTTTCTACTGATCTCCACATTTTCCCCTGCCACAAGTCTCACAGAGGCCTTATTCTCTTCTTCAAACACCTGCCACTGCAGAGAGGCTACCATCAACAGCAAGAAGTCATCTACAAAGAGAATGGAAAGAAACACAAAGATGATCAGAATGAAAGTGCTATGAATAATAATAATAAAATAAATAAATAATAATAATAATTTTAAAAAATATGATAATAATAATAATAATAAAGATGATGTTGGTGAGGAAACTACATTCATTCATACATTGTGTGCATGAACAGACTCACAAAATATGAAAGTGGGGTTAGGCTGCATGGCGAAATCTGGCAAATACAACCACTTTATCTGATTGGAGCTGAGAGCCTTAGAGCCTTTCCTCCAAGGATAATCTGCAGAACAATGTATAAATTATTGTCATCATGTTGTAGAGAGCAGAGAACTATTTTTACAGAATATTACATTTACTGTATTTCAAGGTAAATGTTTCTTTATTACAACACAATTACTGAGTGATTACCCATAATGTCTCCTAAGGATGACCCTATATGTTGTGATGAGGAAATGTAAAATAGTTATCATTTTGATGGTTTGATTTAACTACAGTAAGTTACTTCTAAAAGCTTAACAATTAAAAAAAATATATCATCAATTTCTCTAAACAAATAATATCATTACATACAACAAACCATGATTTTGACGTGTACTTTTATCATATCATGAGGTTGTTAGTGCTATTTCACCCCTAAAATTAAGTTATTTAAAAGCCTGACATTTTACACCACTGCTCTGCAGTTGCACTGTTGTGTGCATTAAAGAAAAGTGGCTGCTTAATAAATACTGTGTGACGTACCAGCACAGAGTGCAGGAGGCACCCCGATACAGAGCAAATATTGGAACACCATTAGGCTGGCAGTAAAGCAGCAGTATCTGGGCCAAACTTCACCAATAGCCTTCCTGCGTCGACGTCCCAGAACTGTGATCAGTGCAAAAGAGTGCAGAAGGGCAAAGAAATCCATCCGCTGGCCAATCACATTCACTGCCACTACAAATGATATCTAACATAGAAACATATGGGTTACATATTAAAATCATTGCCTCAACATCAATGCTTATAGAAGTATTCAGACGTACTCTAGGGTCACATAAACATTTGTTGTACCTCAAGACCAAACTTGTAGAAAAAATAATTGCAGAAGTATTTGAGGCAGGGCAGGATGCCATGATCCAAGTGTTGCCATGTTACATTGTTGAAAATAGTGCCTTTGGGAGCAGGTTTTAAGTTTAAATGGAGACAGTGATAAAGCTGGTGCCGATGGACAGTCACGTCAAACACAAGGAGGCCCAGTATTAATAAATGATTCTGCAGACACATTCACACAGTATAAGAACAGCATAACATAAGGTCATAAAATTTCACATGCTGGTGTTCGGAATAAGTAGTACAAGCTAGTACATGATGAATGACTACGTTTAAATGCACATCGAATTCTGTTTAAGGTCTATATTCAGGTTGTAGCCATATTCCGAATAAGACATTTATATGCTTACAGACATCGGAATATTTCTGTATACCTGTTTTTTGTAAATATGCCTGAGTTGCCATTCTTAAACACCTAGCCTACAGCTAAGCTGTTAGCACCCACAATTCCTAGCAAAACAAGCCTATTCCAGGGGGAATATCGGAATCAGAATTTGGGGAATCAGAATATTACCTTAATCTGAATCGGCAATCAGATTGTGGCATTTACATGACTCAATACTATTTTAAATATTTCCAAATTCTGATTAATATTGGAATTTTGATGTGCATGTAAATGTAGTCCTTCAGGCAAGGGTATTCAAGTAAGATATGTGAAGGTCCAGATACAAAAATGTCACTACTTATAAAGGACCTGATAAGCAACTACATCATTGAACTGAGACAACAGTCACCTTTTAATGCTTAACCATTTATGATTTGTTCATGGCTATAAATAAGTGGTTGTGTTTTGCTTCATAGTGGTGCTTTATGTTACCACGTTTTAAAATACTGTATGTTAATACTGAGCAGCATACCTGTAGGCAAGGCAGAATGGCATCCCCACATTTTCTCAGACTGCCAACCCACAGAGATGGATCCACAGGTTCAATATACAAAACAGACTTCTGCAAAAGCTGTGTCACATTCCCACCATACCAGCTCTGATTAGAAATCAGCAAATCCTTAAAAGAAACAGTCAGTGTGTTTAATTATAGAAAATCAAGACATGTAAAATGCACAGAATTAAAATGGTAAAAGTCTTTCTTTTTGCAGTATTCATCATTATTTGTTATACTCTAGTACTGGTATGTTCTGAAGTAAGCCAAGAGCAGGCCAATTTATTTAGAAAGCAAAAACAACTAAAGAAACTCACAGTGGTGCACTTAACAGAAAACTCTGCTGGTTTGATGAATTTCAACTGATACATCATTTTACACACAACCATAACACAGGCCCAGACAGAAGACACAGTGGAGGCCATTGGCCGCAGTCTTGCATATGGGACAGCAAATGTCCATGATGCCAGGAACACAAAATTCATAAGTGACACCTATATAAAATGAGAGAAACACAAATATTGCTTGATGTATGGTAGAAGAATTTTGGCAATGCTTTAAAGTATACAGTTCAATAAGTAACAGTCAAAGCAATTAAACTGGTGCAGGATCCAGAGTTTATTGAAGGCCAAGCAGGAATCCTAAGACAGAGAGATATGCAACAGTCAACAAAATAGGCAGGACCAAACAGAGCATTGGAGCATTAAAGGGTAGTAAAAAAAAAAAAAAAAAAAGTAGCACAACAAAACACAAGAGATAAAAACTAATATGAAAAAAAAAAAAAAAAAAAATAGAAATACCATCCACAGAGAGGCACAGAGAGGCACAGAGAGACTTTACAATTACATTAGATGAGGTGAGGCAAACTGTAATTTTTCCCCATGAATTTCAAAGGGACAAATAAATTTATGATTTTTTTTTCTATAATTATCACACTCTTATAATAAAAATGTGAGGTGTGCACTAGGAAGGGATACTGGGCTCCTTCCAGTCAGGGCCATCACTCTTTGAAGGCCTGCTTAATAGATTATCAACTCTCCAATTAAGCTTCCTTCTATGAGGATCAAGTTGTATGCATCCTGGAGACTGAAATCAAAATGCAGTCAGTAATCTAGCACCCATTTATAATATCTCTTTATACTTTATTATGTAAAAGTGGACAAATATATTAAGTAGGCCATAAGGCATCACTACATATTCATAATGAAAATACACACAGATCTTTTTGTTTTATCTTCGGTAACTGCTTGATCCTGTTCAGGGTCACTGTGGCATGAGCAAGAGAACACTCTGATTGGGATGCCAGTGCGTCTCAGGGCACCAGGGCACCCACACACACATTCACAACTATGGACATTTTAGAGTAGTCAATTCACCTACATGCATGTTTATACTGTAGGGTTTGGGAGGAAACCCATGTGAACACAGAGAACATGTGAAACTAGTAGACAGTAGACAGTAGTGATGCACTGCAACACAGTGGATGCATTTCACAAGCATTTCTCTCTAGAATTTTATTTTGAGCAGGAATACATTTGATTTGTAGTTCAAAGAAATAGGCAAAATATCTCATCTTTAGCTAGAAGACATCTGATTAATGAGCAAATGGGTAATGTTATATATGTTCTGTAGCTAGCTGTCTCGTTTGTGTGGCCCTATAGCAGCAGGCCTGGCACTACCAGTGAAACCATGGCAAAAGCCTACTAGCAACCAGCGCAGAACAAATTGAGTGATGCAAGTTGAAAAATCGCTGCCAATGTGAACACAGTAAACTTTAACTATAGTTCAGGACTGGAACAAACAGACAGTAATTGAATGATATGCAATTGTGGAATGGGTATTCCTCAGTGGTAGTAAACAGTGATGACCTTGGATTTTGTCCATTTTTGCTTTTGCTAGAGAGAGAAATAGTTTGTATATATTGTAACCTTATTTTTGACAGGTCTAGGTCAAAGGTCAAAAAGATACATATT
>JANDJT010000190.1:11020779-11036431 GCA_024331685.1 Stegophilus panzeri | reverse complement strand
ATAATATGTATCTTTTTGACCTTTGACCTAGACCTGTCAAAAATAAGGTTACAATATATACAAACTATTTCTCTCTTTTGCTAATCATTGAATCTGCCTGGATTTTGTGTTTTGATTGGATTTTGATCTGGTTCACTTCCTCATGACAAGACAGTTCATGTTGTAGCCCTTGTGTTACATTGGGAGCAATGCAGACTCAATCCACCCTCTGTTTACTGCTAGTTTTCTAAAATTGTAAATGTCACATATCCTATATATTGGCTTGTAAACCGATAGCTGAATACCGCCATGAAATGACTGCAAAACTTTGCCTCTATTACAAGACCTTAGGCCAAGATTTGGCCCTTCACATGTTACATGCTTGCATCCTTACATGCTTTACATCCTACAGTACAGTAAAAACTGTAAATTCTTATTTAAAATATGTGTGTGTGTGTGTGTGTGTGTGTGTGTGTAAGCATAATTTACCTCTTTTAGGCTAACCCAGATGATACCTGCAGCAACAATTTTGAGGCTATGGAGCTCTAGCAATCTCCAGCAAAACTCTTGACCCTTAGCCAACCACAGCAGAGCATGTAGCGTGAACAAGCTTATCCGATCCACCACTAAAAACCATCTGTTCACTGTTGATTCTAAAATACACAGCAACACATTAAAGATAAACATGCATCTCACTGCTTTCAATGAGTGTTAATCTTTCACAGTGTGAAACCAAAGTGCATTATATAGAATTTGTCACAAGAGGATTGCTGGCAAAGCACCTGTGATCTGGTACTAATATCAGACCTTACCTTTTTGTTTTGTTTCTTCTTCTTCATCCTTAACTGATGTGGAATTCAGTTCTAAGCTGCCTAGCAGATCATCCCCTTCTGCACACAAGTGCTCCTTTACCAGCCTACCACAGAGCACTAAATCAGGTTATTTTATGATATTACACATACTAAAGCTTAGCATTTATAAAATGAAACACATGAAAACAAATATTTACCGGTTTTGGATTTTTTCGATGTTTTCTTTTATCCTGAAATGAATAAAGATTTTTATTTTCTACACATATACAATACATCTGAAAAAATAAGAATAACAGAATACCTCATTTATTATGTACATATAACACATTCTAAAATGGGAGCAACACTTTTGTCAAACAGTTACACAACTGTCAACAATATACCACTCATGCCTTGTATGTCTTTCCTGCCCCTAAAGGCATTTCATATTAAACAAAAAACATTTTTTAAGATTTCTTTCAGTTTTCTTTATTTCTATGTCTAGTTGTATGTTTGTATGTTTGTACATACACACACACACACACACAGATGCACCGATACTAAATTTCTCAGCCGATACCGATAACCGATAGTTCTGTCTTTTATGCCTTCTTTTAAATTAGTAAACATGGCCCTTACCCAGCCACTGAGTCCTGTATGTCACAAGAATATAGCTTGCACCACAATGAGTCATTTTTCTATCCAGTTTTCTACTTGTTATACCTCATGGCAGGATGCAAGTTTTTGAACACCCTATATTTTATTAGTTTTTATTTAAATGACCTTATTTTAAGTTAACAAGAGACTGCTAACACACACACACACACACACACACACACACACACACACACATACATACATACACACATTAAGTATAGATGAGTATTAATAGGAAAGAAAAAAGAAAAACAAAGTGTGTGTGTGTGTGTTTGTGTGTGTGTGTGTGCGCGTCATAACCCTTATCCCTCATGTTGGTTTTTACAGTGTGTTGGAATAGCTATACATCAATTTATAATTTTTTATTAGTAAATGTTTAGTAAATCCAACTCCAATGTAATTGCAAAAGACCAAAATCTTGTACTGTCTATGAGTTTACCTTCCAAGTGCACCTGCTTTTAATGAAGCACTCATGAAGTGCAATGAGTCATGCAACTATCAGGAACTGACAGCCACCAGATAGTAAGTTCCACAAAGATTTACATTTCCTGATTTAATTACTATTTTGTATATTTTGTTTTGTCTGTGATGATAATAATAATAATGATTAAACAGTATTAGAAGATAACAAAATGTTCAGAAACCTTTGACTGGTATATACTGACAAAACCTTCCTGTGGATTAGAATGAAATCTGTAAACTAAACATAGAATTATAAGCCTATAAATGGCATAATATGATGATTTGTGGACTTACAAGTGTGATATTATGTTCAGTGTCTCTCTCAGTTCTTCTTCTCTGGATTAAAATAGGTACAGAATCAAAACATAATAATATGGCCATCAAGTATAAGATCCCACAGCATGTGCATATTATATCACACCATTTGGCATCATAGTAAATCCTAAGTCTTTGAGAGGGTCAGAGAAGTATTTTACTCACTTGGATGTACCATCGCACACAGGTACATTCTGTAGGTCGGTGAGAGTGAGAAAGTCACAGTTAAAGTAGTGCAATTGTAGGATACAGGCCAGTAGGAAGGCAGCAGGAAGTAAAATCTGCGCAAATAACTCTACAGTATCAAATTGCTCCAGGCCCAGATCACGCAGTCTGAAACAAACAAATAATATGAGCACATATTTTTCAATCATGAAATATATTAGAAGTTAATAATGCCGATCCAGTGGATCAGACTTTTTGAGGTACTATATCCTAATCCTCCTATTCAACCTTTTTTTTTTTTTTTTTTTTTTTTCATTTTTACAAGCAGAAACATTAATTTTACACTACATGGTTAACAGTGTGTTTGTTACACTTACCCCTCTTCTGACATGCCTATGATTTGACGAAACAGGCCTGAAACAGTCTTAAACTGGTACATGTAAATTAGAATCAAAACCAGCATGGAATAACCAACCACCACAGCCCAGAAGTACTTCAGAACATGCCGCCATATGTCAAACCGGACCTAAATAAAAGGAAATAGCATTATAGTGCTGGTTCTGTTAGTGTAACCTGACATCCCATAGTCATAAATTCTCATTGGAAAATAAGAAGTCATGTTGTCACAAAGTGGTGTTGTGAAGTTAATTATTTTCCTATAACAACACAGCCCGACATCCCTTTATCTTTACATTTAATGTTGTGGAATGTCAGTGAAGTTAATTCCTGTTACCACTTGTGTTATGGCAGCTATAAACTGTAATTCTCCAACTTTTTCTTGAAGTTCATGTCACGACAATCTAGCGACTCCATTTCCCAGAATGCACCATGAACTACAAACATGGCAGATGACTACAACTCCCAATGGAACACAGACACATCACCTTCTCCTGAGGACTAATCATATACACCTGTTCCCAATCACACCACACTACTTAAGAGACTGCTCATTCACAAAGTATTAACAAAATAATACGTTCGGTTGCCATAGTCTCTATTTATTACCAAGCCGTTCCATTGTTTTGTCTATTCTGGTTTTGATTCTGCTTTGACTTTGATGTTGATTTCTGCCTTACCTGCTCTATCCTGTTTGCCTGATTGCCTGACCCTTTGCCTGTTTTGACCATGCTAGTGTTTCACAGTTTGGATTTGTCTGCCTATATCTCTCATATAAAACTTTTTACTGCAATTGCATCCATCCTAACCCTCATAACGTGACAGATGTAAGGAAGAATAAGACAAAATGCAGCTTGTTACAAAGAAACCACAAAACACAACACCATCCATACTTTCTTGTGGTAGATAAATTAAAGGAACAGCTTTACCTCTGTCTGTTACAAAGTGATGACTCTGGATATATAATAATAAAAAAAAAATTTATCTCCTTACAGACAACTTCAACAATTATTCTTTTTTTTCTATATTAAAATGGAAACACTTTTTAATCTGTGTATTATTAGGCTTATATTATGTGGAATATTTTCTATACAAGTCCCTGTGAATTAGCTGTCACTAACAAAACAATAACATATCACGTGTGCATTAATATAAACCTGTAAGTTGCCTTGGTGCTGTCACTATTTTCAGATCCATGCTCTCTCACTCATTCACTCATGTTCAGTAACCACTGCCCAGGGTCAAGGTGAATCTGAAGCCTATCCCGGGTACCTTGAGCATGAGGCAGGAACACACCCCAGCTGGGACACCAGGCCATCACAGGGCAGCATGCACACACTTCCACACACTCATTCAAGCCTAGAAGCAATTTATTTTAGCCAGTGCATCTACTGGCATGTTTTTGGCAGGTGAGAGGAAACCCAAACTAACACACGGAGAACATGTGAAAATCCACACAGACAGTAAGCTGAGCTCAGGATTGAACCATGGACCCACTGTGCCAGGGCCATGCTGTTATAACATATTAATCAACACCATATGACCAATCAGATTCAAGAATATGTGTTATGGATTGATGTAGTTTAATGTGGTTACATGGATGGTAGGGTTCATGGCTCACCACTGCTTTGTAGTTTATTCTATATCCACACTGTCTACTGTATATTAAAGTCCACAAACACATCATGAGCCAGGCCATGAGTCAGTAACCACTAATCAAAGCAATACAGACAATCCAGTAAGTCAGAGACTAAGGACAGGAAATGGTTTGTTACTGATAAGCAAAGATGGCAGAAATGGTCAGACATGTACACTAGAATGGTAAAATACCTGGAAATGGTTTGATCTGGATTGTTCCTAGATACTGTGGATCCTAAATTAGAACGCACCTTATGCATATTGAGTTGGTCAAAATGTATGTCTCTAAAGTGGGGTGTCCAGTCAAAAGCTCTCCAATGTGTGAATGTTTGCAGTAAATAAATATAATGGAAGACTCACCTGGTAGAGAACCATACAGAAGAGGAACAAACAGATGTAAAGGATTTTGTAGACAACCACCTTCCCAGAGAAACTGATGACAAAAAACATGGAGCAGCAGCAGACAATCCAGTATTTCACCAGAATGCCTTTAAGAAATGTTCCTATACTATTCACCATGCTGGATGATTCAGTTTTATCAGCTAAGCCTGGACACAAACACAAACACAAACACACACACACACATCTGTTTCAAATATATAGCACTTGAAACACAAGATTTGTGAAGAATTATGACTTACTGATATGACATGCATTTGTCTATACTAGTAGTATTTATCCCATGTGTTTATTTACATCAATAATTCATATAACATTGTAATAATAAACATTTCTATATAATTAATTGAAGAATGAACAAGTTGCATTTCACGTAGTATAGTGAATGCTGTTTTATTATTTAGTAGAATTTTTATCATCTATTATAATGCACCCTGGTTCAAATAATACTTATTAGAAAAAAATGTTAAAAAATATATATAAATAAATTCATACTTGTACTTTTGACCTCATGAAGACTCTCTTCTTTTAGCTGTTGGTCTTCATCTTTCTCAATTAACTGTTGTCGTAGCAACATCCAAAAACTAAATGCATAAATCATCTTCAAAAATGGGAGAAACTAGTGTTATTGAGATACAAACTTAAAGCATACAAACATAATATTGTAAAACTTGTCCAGCATTTATTTTCTCAGTCCAAATATTTAGAACATTGCATTTCTGTAGCACTCTGTCCTCTGACTCATTCTGCATTCCAAGGTTCAGTTTAGCAGTCTGCATCCAAAGGAATGTAGCCCACTTTACACTGCATCACTCTTCCTCTTCTCTTGAACCAGACCTAGATCACACTCTCAGACTGGTTAACGTGGTCCTCACCTGAGTGTGATTCCTGTGTTCTCACCTGCCTAAACGCACCAGGGCTTGATTCAAATGGACTAAATGCTGTAATGTGAAAGCACTCTTTAAGTAAAATTTCACTGACTGTTTTATTAGTAGGATGATACAGAAACACTCTAAACCATTTTGACACTGTTGTTATTTCTACTTAATAACTTGTTATTTCAAGATATTATATCAATATTTAGAGTTTTATATTATGTTTTTATGTCCACTTACCATGTCATTATTTTTGACTTAATATTTTAAAATAACAAGATGTTAAGTTGAAATAAAAAGATAACCTCTTGAAATAATTCAAAAGTCTGAGAAAATATCTTTAAATAACAAGATAATAAGTCAATAATGGCATAATATCCTGAAATGCTGAGAAAGTAACTAGAAATATAGCATATCTGAAAATGACCTGAAAAGTCATAATATTTTCAAATATCTTGAAAAGGCAAAATAACAGCATAGCACAATGTGTGGTACATGTGAATTTAAATTTAGCTTTTTAAATGACATTTACTGTGAATGTTTAATGCCTTTTTTTCAAATACATGTATAAATATAGCTGCAAGCAGCAATCATCGGGGTTCAAGCATTTTAGGGCCTTTAAGGACATGTGTCAAAGAAATATCGGCCTTCATTAACAGCTGCTGAACATTGATTGGCTGATGGTGGCTTTTCAAGATTCACTGTTGTACTCAGACACTGATGGGACCTTGAACAAGCACACTTCATACAAGCTTTCAAGTCGATTGGACCAATGGTTCCATATTTAGCACCAATTTCATGTTTTGTCCTGTTATAGCACCAACATTTTGTCCAGATTGAGCCCATACATAAGTATGCCAAGTTTGGTGAAAATATCTCATTCCATTCAAGAGTTACAGCCATTTCAGTTAAGTGGCACTTTGTGCTTGAACCCCTAAATGTGCTTTTATTTTTTATATTTTTTCACTCACACTTCACTGGTGATTTAGGCTGTAATTTACCTTTGCTCCCAAGTGAAGACAGGGTGTGTGATAAGTGTAGAGATCAAAATCAACCAGAACAGCCTTGGGGAGAGCAGGGAAAAGTTCACTATGATGTAGACGGAAAGTGCTAATAAAGCCAGCCACCAACAGAAGCGTACAATAAACAGCAAGAAACGGAGCACTGATCATGGTGTACTCCCGTCTGTGCCTTGACATCCAGATAACACATGACCACACCAACAAGGCAAATGTAAGCCAGGAATTGTAAGTGATGCTCCATACCTGCACACACACATGCACGCACACACAAACATTTACAAAATTTTACTGAAAGATTGGTAAATGAGATCCATTCTTGTTTTAACAAAGGCAGGAGGATGAATTACATACAGTTAAATAAAAAGTGGGGCTGAGATTCAAATTAGAGAAGCAAGAGACCATTACACTAAATACATGAAGAAAAAACAAATAAGTAAATAAAATAAAGATAGAAGTAAAAATAAAATGAAAATATGACAACAGGCAATTTAAATAGGCAATCAATTTTTTTGTTATCTTTTAAGCTAATTTTCTAAAACGTAGCATACTTCATGCTTCACATGCAAAAACACATACTATATACACATGAAAGGAGTGTTACCATCATAACGATAAGAGCAATAATGTAGCTCTGTCTCATAATGGACCGACCAAGCAGAGTGAAGGCACTCGTTTTAGGAGAAGAAAAGGGCTCTTCATCAGTTGGTGCTTCAGTTACTCCATCGTCATTATCACAGCTCACTTCTTGCTCATCTGCAGCAACTGAGCATAAAAACACAGACCAAAGCACAAGCACCGAGTTTGTGATTGTGTAAATTAAATGATTATGTTTAATAAATTAAACATAAGTTTCATGGGAAATGATTCAGTAATTGTACCATAAGAGCAATCATGCTGGATGTACATTGGTAGAGAAAGACACTGTAGGTAGTCATTGTCTGACAGCAGTGGGTCCAGCCCAGAAGGATTATTGTTCTGCCAACTGTTGTTTAGCATCACAATATTCTGGTAGAAAAAACAACATTGTTAACCCTGATTTGATTAAAAGTATCAATGTTGAAAATTTTCGCAATTTTTTTTATTTTAATTTTTATTTTTTTTAGAATTTTTGTAGAATGTATATTTTTCCAACCCTGTGAAATAAATTAAAGATTAGACGATGTCGAGATGAAGCGGTGAAAAAAATTAAACAGTACCTATTAATAAAGTTGATACACTCAAATGGCAAATAAAATTGACATTTTGTAGTAATTTTCACAGTTTAAATTAACAAACAAAACAACAACAGATCAGTCACATGGAAAAAGTAAGGACACCCCTACATTTATCACACCTTCAAATCCATAAAATTAGAATCAGGTGTTGAAGATTGGGTGCCAGTGATTAGAACCTGTTTAGGGAATGCAGGTGGAACCTGTCTTATTTATACCCCTCTCATATCTAGTGTCTGGTGTTCCCTTTGCTATTGAGGAGGAGTGTGGTGTCATCATGCCAAGATCTAAAGAGTGCTGTAAGGCCTTCAGAAAAAAGGTTGTGGATACCTATGAGTCTGACAAGGGATTTAAAAAGATCTCCAAATTATTTGAAATACATCATTCCACTGTAAGGAAAATAATCTACAGATGGCACAGATTTAAAAAGACTGCCAATTTGTCCCAGCAAATTCAGCCCAAGAGCAGACCATCTGCTGCAAAAAGAAGAACCCCAGTCTTGCATCTGTTGGTGTCAAAATGCATGCTTCTATAATCAGAAAGAGACTGCACAAATTTGACCTGCATGGGAGGCATACCAGGAAAAATCCTTTGCTGTCTAAAAAGAACATTAGAGCAGGACTACAGTTTGCCAATGAGCATATAGGAAAAGACCAGGCCTTTTGGAATAATGTGCTCTGGACATATGAATCAAATATAGAGCTGTTTGGCCACGGTAACAGCAGACATGTTTGGCACAGACCAAAGAGAGCCATTCAGGAGAAGCACCTCATACTAAATGTGAAGCACGGTGGTGGAAATGTTATGGTTTAGGGTTGCTTCACTGCCTCAGGGACTGGACAGCTTGCATTCAACTATGAATTCTGCATCATATCAAAGAGTACTTGAAGATAATGTGAGACTATCTGTCCGAAGGTTGAAATCGAACTGAAAGTGGACCTTTCAATAGGATAATAATCCTAAGCACACTAGCAAATCCACCAAGGAATGGCTCAGAAAGAAGAAATGGAGGGTTATGGAATGGCCTAGTCAAAGCCCAGATTTGTATCCCATTGAAATGTTGTGGGGGGATTTGAAATGGGCAGTACATGCAAGAAAACCCTCAAACATCTTGCAACTAAAATTTTCAGCAGGCCTGGTGGACAATTGTACAAAACACCTACAAGAAGTTATTTCTGCTAAAAGGGGCAATACTAGCTTTCACTGCTATTCCACAGCATTGCTTTAATACAATAATGAAAACTGTAAAACCTTTGTCTAACAGAAAAGCACTGCATACATATCAGTATACTTTAACCTTTCATAAATAAATAAGTGTGTGTGTGTGTGTGTGTGTGTGTGTGTGTGTGTGTGTGTTACAATACCTCTGTGATTCCAGATGAAATGTAGTCTCCATCTGCTATTTTTGAGAAACTAGGCAGAATGTCTGATTCTTTTGAAGGACTTTCAATCTCTCTTTCAACATCCTTAAAGATGTAATCAGTAATTTCAGTTTTATAAACAATACAACAAAAAAGAAAAAGAAAAAAAGGAACACAATTATGGACAGTACTCTGAAAAAGTATATATATTTTTAATTCCTGTTTTTTTCTGCTTTTGTGTATATCTCATACTAAATTATTTCAGAAATTAAAACAAAATCTAAGATAAAACAAAGACAACCAAAGTAAACACAAAATACAGTTTGATAATGATAATGTTGATATAATGATGATAATGATATTTATTCAAGCAAAAAAGTTATCCAATACCAATTGACCTACAGGTCTCTTTTGCATCAATTAAGGTCACTCTTCATGACTCCACTAGTAGAAAGACACTGGGGAAAAAAAAAAAAACCTCCAAAAAAACACTGCTAACCCAGAAGAACATTAAGGCTCGTCAGAATTTTGCAAAAACACACCTTGATGATCCTAAAATCTTTTGGGAGAATGTTCTGTGGATTGATGAGTCGAAAGTGGAACTGTTTGGAAGACGGGTTACATCTGGCGTAAACCACAACCACAGAATTCCACAAAAAGAACATCATACCTACAGTCAAGCATGGTGGTGGAAGTATGATGGAGTGGGGATGCTTTGCTGCTTCAGGGCCTGGGCAATTTGCAATAATAGAGGGAAACATGAATTCTGCACTCTACCAGAAAATCCTAAAGTTGAATGTCCGATCTTCAGTCTGTAAGTTAAAACTCAAGCACAACTGGATTATGCAGCAAGACGATAATCCAAAGCACAGGAGTAGTCCTAGAAGTAAGTGAAAGACTGATCTCCAGTTATCGGAAGCATTTAGTTTCATTTATTGCTGCTACAGGAGGCACAACCAGATTTTAAGTTTAAGGGGGCAATTAGTTTTTCACATGGGTGATAAGTGTTGGATAACTTTTTTTGGCTTCAGTAAATGTATTGTGTGTTAACTCAAGTTACTTTTGTTTTATGTCGTATTTCATTTGAAGATCTAAAATTATTTAGCATGCGATATACACAAAAACAGAAGAAATCAGGATGGGGCTGTAGTACTGTATTTCTCTGTCAAAAAACATTCACATATAGTGGCAAAAGTATTCCACCAAATAATAAATATACAAATTTTTCCTGTCAGTATTTTTATTGCAAGCTCATCTTTTCTGACAGTCAAAGTCTAAGTCAAAATTAATTATCGGTCAACAGATATTTCAGAGATATTCAAAGACAGAAAAATTCTGCTTGCATTCAACCCCCAGGTTTAGGAAGCTCCAGATAAAAAATATAACTGACTTATAATGACTATATAATTATCGGCCTTCACCTGTGAAATATTAAAACGGCTCCAAATTTCTGAAATGTAAAAAAACAAAACAAAAAAAAAACAAAAAAAAAACACCTCACCTCAGTTGAACTGTCATTGATGAAACTGTCAGTCTGAAGTTAAGGAATGAAAATTAAAACTAAGGAGAATTCTAATGAAGTTAATGCTAAGGTCATAGAGCTTCCTAACTTAGGAATATGGCGCAAAATGATATGTAAGAGGTTGGACATTCCAGTAAGCACTGTTGAATCAATTGTAAGAAAGTGGAAGCTGCATCGCATCACCCAAGCAGCTTCTACACAAAGCCCTCCCTCAAAATTCAACACAAAAACAAGACAGACCCACAGTGAAGCCAACAGTCACTCTGAATGAATAACAGAGTACAGTGGCTGAGAGTGGAGCGAAGGTGCACCAGAGGAACATTTCAGGAGCTCTGCATAATTTAAAACTGTATGGGAAAGTGGCTAGAAAGAAACCATTTCTCAGGAAGAGCCATATGAAAGCACAAGTGTGACCCAGTAAAAATATGTTTGTTTTTTTCATGTAATGAGACCAAGATCAAAAAACTGTATATGGACAAAACTGCTATGTGTAGTGCAATCCTTATGCAGTCCATACCTCAATTCACCTTCACCTTTCAGAATGACAATAGTCCCAAAAACAAGGCCACAGCAATGCAAGAATGGTTAAAAACAAAAAGGTGACTGTTCTACAGTGGCCATGTCAGAGTTCTGATCTCAAACCAATCAAGAATCTGTGGCACCGATTGAAAATTCCAGTCAACAAACAACATCCAACCAACCTGAAGAACCTGGAGCAAATTTGCCAGGAAGAATGGGTGAAAATCACTAATTCTGTGTGCAAAGGTGGTAGGAACTTACCCCAATAGACTTAAGGCTGTTATTCCAGCAAACGGTGGTTCTACCAAGTACTAGTCTGAAAGGGTACTTAAGTACTTATGCAAGCAGCATTTTTCAGTTTTTTTTAAAGATGTGCTGACAAATAATGAATTTTTGACTTAAAAAAATAATTTTAAGAGCATACTGCTCTGCAATAAAAAGAAAAAATAATAATACTGGTTGGAACAATGTGAGTAATATAAGTGTCATTTTTAATAAAAAAAAAAAAAAAAAGTTGGATGACTTTTAAGGAGGTTCAGTACTTTTGCAAGGCACTGTATATTCATTGTTAATAAAAGAGGAGAAATGGGCCAACTGGAACAAACAATGACCACTGGTGTGTGGCAGTAATCCTAATCCTAATAAACACTAATCCTAATAAAATAACCATCTACGTGTTGAGGATTTGAAATTTGTTAATGTTCATCCAATATCTGTCTATATTTCTGTCAGTTGCTTGAAGTTAATTGACCTGATTTCGGTCAATTAACTTCAAGCAACTGACAGAAATATAGACAGAAGGAAAAAGGACCTGTAGAAAAGGAATGCACAGCTATACCCATGCAGCACTGAAGCTCCTTTTTGTCAGCATTACCACTGTTTAATTATTGTATTGAATAGATTTGAGGGCCAGACTATTCAACTTTCCATAGAACTGTTCACTCTGACGTATGTATATCATGGGTATATTACTTCCCCAGAGGTCAAAAGGGCAATCAAGCATCAGCACAAGATGAACTTGTGGTCAGTGTTCAATAGAAATGATCGAATATGTCTGTCTATAACTAAGTGATGTTCATATCGTCATGTCCTGCATTGGAAATGAGTTTGCAGCTGTCCATCAATTGTCTTGTCTCTTAGATTGTTAATTCCTCCTGCTTTTTTAAAATGAAGTACCTCTGTAGCTGCGAGAGCCCATTTTTGTAGAAGAGCCACCAGCGTGTAGTACAGTATTAGCAGTAACAGAAGGTTTATTATCATAGGCCAGCTCATATCTGGATGCAAGCCCAGGCTATATGGCTCTGATGAGTTTGTGTGGATGAACGCAGTCATGCCAAACAGTCTAAGAAACAAAGATATAAGAAAGGAAGGAAGAATTTTTCTGCCATATTCATAATTCACTTTTATGTAGTTACATTCACAGTCAGTGACATTCTACTGATGCAATAGTACCTTGCATAAATGTCCTCAGGAGGTATGATTTGCTGAAACAGAGGTAGCTGATAGAGGTAGAGGACCAGGATGTGTCCACCACTAAATATAGTCATCATTATACACAATGTGCTGAAATGGAGCAGATCAATAGAGTAGCCCAGTATCCAACACCACACAAGGCACAGGAAGGACCCGAAATATAATGCTGATGTCAAGGAGGGCAGCGCTATTCCTGTACAAATAAAGACAATAAAACAATACACCAGAATATGTTAAGGCACAGGAGACAGATAGTGTGGTATTCACCTAATTCAGAAAATGAATTTACACTTATTGAAGTGTATTGTTTATTGAAGGTTGAGCCACTGTCTGTCTGTATCAGCATGCGACTATATGCCATGTGTTTGTCTATACAGAGTATACTGTAAACAAGGTAGTCAGCCTAATGGGAAGTCTAATTTCCTAAGGGTAAATAGACTTTAGTTTCACTGTAGATTTGTTGTATAAGACATACAGTATACTGTATTTGTGCTTGTGATGTAACCAAATATGAATACATTATTTGGAATGAACAGATCATGCGTTCTAAACAAATACAGATACAGTACAAATAGGATCCGATTTGTTTTTTTTTTATTTGTTTGTTCTTTACAAAGCTTGCCACAAAGATTTACAGGGTATCAGGAGGTGATACATCAGTCAGATATGAAGTTTGCAGGACAAACAATGAACAATGTTTATTCATCCCACATGTGTGCCACTGTGGAATGCATTTAGAGCATCCTTAGTTTGTTAATATTTTGGGAAAGAGTACATTCTACATTTGTTTTAAAATATCATGGACGGGTACAGACAAAAAAATTATAATTGCAAGAGCAGGATTAAAAAACGGTTATCTCTATTTGAGACCAATTATAAACTTGAGCAATGTAGCTGAGGTTGAGGAATAGAAAAACAGTAATGCAGACAGTATTGGGATTTGTATCTCTAATTTTTTTGTGTGTTTTATGGCCATAGTGGTAGTATTCATTTTAATGAAAAAAAAAAAAAAAAAAAAAAAAAAAAAAATAACACCCACTCTGTGTTTAAATCTGAATACCAATACAGCTAAAGATACAGATAGTATAATTGTGTTAAACCCTTATTGTGTTTGTGTGTATTACCTGCAAGCCCCAGCAGGATGGTCACTACCACTTTTCCAGCAGTGTTCATCATAGCGGAGAGCAATAGTCTTAGACCAGCTGCAAAGACAATAAGTTTCTGCACAAACTGAGGAGGCCCTGCTGGAGATGCTTTAATCTCCTCAGAACTATCTGTAGATGATGCCTCACTCTCCTCTTCATACTCCGATTCAGATGTTTCAGATGCTTCCTAAAGAACCAATATACCATGTTTGTTTAAAAAAAATATACTTTATATTCATAGATATACATTCATACATGTACATAAAGTTGAAGCCTTGGGATGTAAGGAGACTTTGTCAAGACACCAATAATCATAGATGTTGAGAATATTGCACTTATATGGCATTTACAAAGCTGGTAATTAATTTCAAGCAGGCCTATTTATGGTTTTTAAGGAGGATGTACAATCTATTGCAAGATAGGATGATCATGTTGATCATGCTTTTGCATTAAAGAATCTGCCAACAGAATACATATACTGTAAATATAAAGGTTAATAAGGTAAATATTAAGGTTTATATGCTTTTTTTTTTTTTTTTAAAGACAAATTCCAGTCAGGCCACGTTTTTAATGTATGTTTAAAAAAAAAAAAATTATGCAACTATACGATTATGCTAGAATATTTTATTTTAAGATACTGAGCCATGCATTTGTGACAGAAACACTGACTCAACTTTTCAACTTCGGGTAGAACCTCATAATTCCAAGGTCTCCGTATGCATTTAAGTTGACGAAATGAATTTTTAGTCACATTGTTCTTATACATTTATGAGTTAAATATGTTTTTGTGCAATTTTAGTGAGGTGTTACTGATTGTTTGTGTTGTACATGTAAAATGAACAGTCAACTTTAGTCATATAATATAATCTCTTACAAAATCATCACTTGCTGCCATGTACTACTGTACTAACACTAATACTTCATTTAATAACATAAATGACAGAAAGAATTTAAAAATCAAAAGACTAATAAAAAAAGACTTTAAAGGGATGATGCTATTAATTAATTAATAGAGTATTAATTATGTATTTGAAATAGTGGGCTCAAATTGCATTCCTTATATTTTTTGACTGTACTTACAATGCAGAAAACATGAATTTCAGTGTGACATTTTGTAGTTGCATGAAACTGTCAGACAGTGGTACTGGACTGGACTGGTAGTGGACACTGCTCCTCACTCGAGCCGATATTGTGCAAGAAAAATGGGCTTAAGTCCAAGGTCTTAAATCCTCACTGTGTGCACTTAACTTAACTTACAGCCCAATATCCTCAAAGAGAACAGAACATCCTTTCATCACAGTCAATACTATTTACTTTTACAACTATATACTGGAATAATTTATAATTTCACTATAATGTTGCCTAGAAGAAGATGGATTTCCTTGTGAGTCAGATTTCTCTCAAGGTTTCTTCCTCATGATGTCTCAGGGAGATTTTCCTTGCCACTGTCTAATCTAGCTTGATTTTTAGGGTTCTAAATCTACTGTACATTTGGATTTCTGTAATGCAGATTTTTGACAAATGTAAAATACAAATAAAATCTCATTGAATTAAATACTATCTGCTATTAGCTGCATTAACACAATTATTCACTATATTCCTACACATAATCACTTAGATATAGATATTGTTTCCAATGTAAGTGAATTGAATGAATCTAAACATATGTACACATATTATATATACATACATACACACACACACACACACACATTATATAAT
>JANDJT010000190.1:10998198-11008955 GCA_024331685.1 Stegophilus panzeri | reverse complement strand
AATAATATTCAGTAAGTTAAGAACTCTTACTTTAATCTTCAGAATTTAGTTAATGTGTTCATTTTAATTTAAGTAATGTGTTTTCTGTATATGAGACCAGTTACTGTGAAACACCTTGCTGAAATGGAGAGAATAAAGTTTTTTTTGCATTTCTTTCAGAATTGAAGAATTAATTATTATTAATTTAAAAGAAGGCATAAAAGGCAGAACTATGTTGGCCGATATCACTATGAATAATCGGTTATCGGTATCAGCTGAAAAATTTTGTATCGGTGCATCTCTAATAATTAGGTATGCTATTGTCCTTTAATGGTTTCTAAATTATTAAATGGTCTAAATGGTCTCTAATTATTATTATTATTATTATTAAATACATTACATTCACTGCATTTTGTTATGTAGTACTTGACAATAGACCAAAGCTTAAATTATAATAATCATAAAACACACACAAACACACACACACAGACACACACACACACTACATACCAAAGGTACTATATAACAAATGCATTAAATGTAATGTTTTTAAAAACAATATAAATGTTCCATTATACAACACATACCCAAGGTCGATTTTTAGAATACAAAAAGCACCTAGTCTAAAAACATATAGATAACCAATGTAAGAGAAAACAGATGTGGGAAAAGCAGATATTTGAGTATGGACAAGAGTTCTTACTGGCTTATTCTAAATATATTGTATAAATAATTTTTCTGCTGAAATTCAAGGTAAGACTGCTTAATTTATATCACCTATGTAGTCATCATATACTGTAAATCATCATTACAAATGTACAAATTCTGTCTAAACAACTATCTGTTCGATGAAACAAATTATTTGTATGTGGTTAGCTGCGTCATGCTTCATACTTCTTTTCATATTTTACCAAAGAATGCTTGCTTACTCACCCTTCATGGAGGACAGAGAGGGGCTTGGTAGGAGAGGTACAGACAACAGAAACAGCAGATACACCACGGAAAGCCCATTGTATCGAAAAGCTATTGCTGTGTAAATACACAATACAGATTTTTTTTTTTAATACAATCAAGTACAATTAATGTATTGTCATTTACTGGTGTTAATAACAAAATTGGCACATGCGTATTGGTCTTATATTTGTCTTTCAACAATTTCCCTAAAGCATTCAATTGAAAAATTTATAAATGAATGAAAATATGGTGAATAAAAAAACATGTAGTCTTTCCACTTTTTTGGCCAAGTTATTATTAAATGCCAAGGACTTTAGAGTATATTTTTATTATTAGCTTATCAAGTTATAACAAATATCAAAAGGTTATAAATACAAATAAATACAAATAAATTAACTAACAAATAAATGACAAAAAAGACAAATAAATGAATGACAAAAAAGACTATATTAAAAAAAATATATTTAATATAGCTATTTAATTTGGAAATCATCCCCCCCAAAAAAGTTTATTTTGGGGCAGAACCTTTAAATTATATTGTCTAAATCTGTCAGGTATTAATGTGACAGTATAATTGTTAAATAACTTCAATTAATTAAAAAGAAAAGAACATAAAATATTGCCTATATCACGGCACTTTTGACAAAGGTCTTTCCAGGTTAAAAGAGAATATTTAAGTGCACATTGACTAAAAGAGTTTTTATTATGTAAATATTCATATAAAGCACCTCGGAAGACACATGTTACACACACACACACACACACACACATACAATTTTTAAAATTCATTAAACATTTCTTATAGACTCTATAATGGCTGCTGACATGAATTTCTTTTGTAATTTACATCTTAGAAGAATTTAATTACAAAGTTGGATTTCACTTACCTGTTAGTAAAACTAGTGGTAATGCAATGTTATAGATCATCCCGACTACAATTTCCCTTGCCATGTTTATGCTGAGGAGTCCACATTCACTGATTTCTAAAGCGGACCGTTGTAAAGAACCTCCTGGTACAGCAAATCCCTACAAAAGCATTATCCTTTGCAGCACAACAAATACAAAGCATGTATTTGTAGATAAAAAAATATTATTATTATTATTTATTTTTTTTTTAAAAAAAGCTTGTGCTGTAGTTACAATTCAGAAACTATTTGTAAGGTTTTCCATCATGCTATCAATTTTTATAGGAGGAAGTGTATCTAATATTCATGGAGGCTTGACCATTATCTACTGACGTCTAGAGCTGTAATAGTGCAGCTGAGTGCTCTAGTGAAAATATAACACACTGAGGATAATAGAGTGTGTCTCACCTCAGTAATCAATACATAGAGATTGTGTATGTAGTCAAGCACTAAACTGTCCAGCAAGACTAAAATTATTAAGACCCTACTTCTTTAAGGAATGAAGGAGTTCTCTAATGTATAAAAATGAACTTTATCATAAAGCCAAACCATGGTTTTTACATGGTTTTAATTTATCTATAGTTTTTCAATCAAAAATAAGAATTTGGTAAAGTGTATTGTATTGTCTGCACAGTGACCTGCACTGTAAATTGTGCACAATTCCATTCTGTTTAAATTTGTACAACAATAAATATCATAGACAAGGGACTGAAATTAATCACACTTATTTTTATCATCCAGAATAATGGTTCTTTTAGCCCAGCTGAGTAACTCAGAGTGAACAAATTGCCTAAGGCACTGACTATATGTACAGTGGATATAAAAGGTCTATGCACTACTGATAAAATTGCATCCTTTTGTGATGTAAAAAAAAAAAAGAAAAAAAATTAAAGCAAGATAAATCATGTCACATCTTTTTTGACTTGAATGTGATAGCAACAAACAAAATTCAAGTGGGAAAAAAAGGTTTTAGGGTTAATAATCTGGTTGCACAAGTCTGTATACCTCTTAACTAATCCTTTGTTCAAGCACCTTTGGCTTGTAATACAGCGCTCAGTCTTTTTGGGTAAGACTCTACCATCTTAGCACATCTTGATTTGGCAGTTTTATTCCTCTTCCTTGAAAAAATGATCCAGATCTATCAAATCTTCAGTCCCAGTTGAAGAGAAGCATTAAGCTGCCACCACCATGCTTCACCATGGGTATGGTTTTATTTGGGTGATAAACTGTGTTGTTTTTGCACCAAACATATCTTTTAGAATTATGCCCAAAATGTTCTACCTTGGTCTTGTCACACCGTAACACATTTTTCCACCCTGTTTGGGGTGATTTGGCCACGCTTGGATGTTTTTTATTTCTTTTTGTTTTTCATGAGAATAGGTTTCCATCTAGCCACCCTACCCCACAGCCCAGACACGTGAAGAATATGAGAGATTGCTGTCACATGCAGGGGGTGACCAGTACTTGCCAGATATTCCTGCAACTCCTTTAATGTTGCTATACTGTAGGTCTCTTGGCAGCCTCCCTGATAAATTTTATTCCTGTCCTTTTATGAATTTTGGAATGGACATCTTATTCTTGGTAATGTCACTGTGGTTCCATGTTACAGCTAATGCTTTGAAAATTAATTTGTACCCCTCTCCTGATTGATAACTTTCAACAATGATATCCTGTACATGCTTTATAGGCTCTTTGCAGACCATGGCTTTAGCAGGTGGATGAAGCCAAAAAGATGTCAAGAAACTCCTACAGAAACAGCTGATGTATATTTGGGGTTAATCAAAATGACTACATTGATGACAGGTGTATGATAATTACTTTTGAACATGAGAATGTGTTTGTTTAATTCTGAGCAGTCACACGCATTATTACCAAAGGGTGTGCACACTTGGGCAACCCGGTTATTGTAAGATTTTTCTTTTTCTTTTTTTCCCTGACCTGACATGCAAGCCACAATTTTAAAAGGAGTGTGTCCACTTTTTATATTCACTGTATGTATGCCCAATTTGGAGTGATCAATATCAAATAAATCAAGACTTTGTTGTGGTGAAGGGCATGGTGTCCTTTTGTCAAATGGAGATTTCAGATAAAGAGCAATTGTGATAATCCCTATTAAAAGTACAAAAAATTCTAAGTGCCTCCACAGATTAAGGTTACTAGGGACCCACCCCTTGGAAAATAAAATGCCTTTGGGAATGTAGAGGGCTTCTTCACTGGCAGAGAAAGAGCCTGTCAGTATGCAAGATGGAAATATATGGACTAGATATAGTTAAACTTACATAAACAGACAGTAAGGGCTCTGGTACCAAAATGTTTGATCTGTGGAGGTCTCTTTCCCAGTTTGGAGATTCCACAGGAGAGGCACCTCAGGAGGATGTGGGGATACAGTCGCAGGCAGAAAGCGTAGCAGTTGGAGTTTTTCCCAGTGGACAAGAGGGTTGCCTCCAGGACAGCTTGAGTCTCAAGAAGGAGAACTCTGACTACTGTATGTGTGTCTATACCAAATAACAGATCAAAGTATTGTGAAGTAGGGTTTTAAGAGAATACTTGTTACTTTTCCATATTGCTCCTGGGAGACTTCAATGATCATATTGGGAATTATGGCACTGACATTTACTGAATGAGGTCAGGGACACTGAGTCTGAATAGACAATATTCAAGTCTATTGATGGTGCCTGTCATGGTTGTCATGACACAACTGATACAACTGATACAACTGCTCTCCTGATACAACTGAGAGGTATAGGAGAGGCAAGAGGGGTACACCAAAAACAGTTTCAGAAACGAAAGCTCAGGCATGGAATGAGTTTGGAGAGGCCATGGAAAATAACTTTTGTTGTTCTGGCAAACTGTTTGGTGGCTTAAGAGGAGGAGATGAGACTATGCACATGCTCTACTAAGCAAGTGCAGGGTATTATTGACCTCTACTGGGGATACTGTTGAGTGATGTAAGGAGCAGTTAGAGGAACTACATAACCCAGTATACATGTCCTGCCTTCAGTAGGTCGTGCCAGAAATGTCTGGTGTTTTGTAGTCCCTCTCTGTGGCTGAAGTTACTATGGTAGTTAAAAATCTTCAGAGTGGTAAGGATATAGTTGTGGATGAGTTTCAGCCAGAGATGTTGAAGGCACCAGACAAGGTTGGGATTGTGTCGTTAAGCATGTCTCTCCAATGTTGTTCAGAGATATGGGGCCATGTATTCGGACTGGCAAACTGAGATGATGGTCCCTAGTTTAAAAAAAGGAGACCAGAGCATGTGTTCCCATTATAAGGAAATCACACTCAGCAGCCAGGGTTCTGGTGAGAAGCCTCTATCTGACAATTGAATCTTACACATTAATCCAGTATGCATGCATTTTATGGATTTGGAGAAGGTCTATGATTGTGTGCTTCAACATTTGTTGTGTGAGGTACTGCAGGTAGGAAGGTACTAAAGTATGAGGGTAATTGGGTCACTAATATCTAGTATCTATTATACTAAAATGTATTTAGTATAGGGGACTAGCAGTAACAACTCCGTTATTTGCAGATGACAATGTCACCATTGTCATAATTTGAACTGAACCTTAGTAAACAGGAAGTGTGTGATAACCAAGGAAAAGGAATTTAGTGGAGGAGGCCCTCTGGTGGTGTGGTGGAGAGGTGTCCCTGATGGATGTGACAAATCATTTTAAACATTGGCTGGCTATCACACATAGCTGTTTCCATACCGGTCACTGGGAAAGATACTGCTACAAATATTTCAATATTTCAATTTTCAAGAATTCATTAATAGTCCAACCTGAATTTGCATTGACAATTTAGCATATGCCCTAATTCACTTTTTAAAAAATTCTATAATCCAGCGTTACTGCATAGTTCCTCATTTGTCAGAGCTTGCCTCTATGAAGTCACCTGCTTTCACATAACCTACAGCAATGAGCAACAGTGGTGGCTCAGTGGTTAAGGCTCTGGGTTATTGATGAGAAGGTCAGAGGTTCAAACCTCAGCGCTGCCATTTCTGCTCCTCTCTGCTCCAGGGGCACCAGCTGGGATATGTGAAAAAGGATATTCACTGTAATGTATATATGACAAATAAAGTCTTCTTCGTATCACACACAGTAAAAGTGAAACACTTATCTATCTATTTTGTGTACTTCTACTTAAGCAATGCTTAATTAATTTTGCAGGGATCAAAATTAAATTGTATTAAGTAGCACTGGTGCGTCCATTTCAGAAAGCTAGCAAAACAACTAACAATCATTCAGAAGCCACCACCAAAGAAATATGGGACACCAACAAAGTTTAGGAATCAACATCACATGGGATCGTTCCACCATTTTGGTAGAATTAAGTTGTCATTCACATTTTACTAACGTGTTCACAGGCTCTGTGATAGCTTATTTAGATTTATTGTTTTATTGCGTTTTTGTCATGAATTAATGCAATTCAGTAGAGAAGGGGTTGTATTGATTATGTGAATTGATACCTTCCAGAATTTCCATATTTTCATATCTGGTGTGTGACTTGAGTGCCTATTGACATGCACCCCTGCATGTGTTAAAACAGCACTCGAATGCAGAGCTGATTAGAAGGCTGGACTGAGTCACCATCTGCTGGCCACAGAGCATCCCTGCAATACAATATTAGTGATAAAAATGACTTGTGTAGAAAATCTTATGCAACAAAAATACTTCTATTTCCAAGAAATGTTAATGGCCATGAATGGGATCCTATTATACTGGTCTTCATTTTTCAAACATGCTGCTCTTTGCTACTCTACATAAATATATATTATTATGCAACATGATAATGTAGAATAATGTTGCCCTTGATACCAAACTCAGAGGTGTATGTAAAAAACAACACTTTAACACTGAAACACTGTATTGGTGCTTGATTCATTCTGCCATAAACCCATGACCAATAACTTCTGAGGCTTCATTTCATCAAACAACCATGTGAATGCTTTGGAAACTAATTCAGAGGAAACACAAACCATAGCACATGTTTGGAGGAATAACTGTTTGTAGTGAAGTAGTGACATTAAGATATTTTGTAGTTATGGAATCAGAAAAGAAAAAAGAGAGCTCTAGCGTTTTGGCAGATATAAATAATATCAACACATAATGTTGTCAAGAAACTTGTATTTATAATCTCACTGAGCAAATCAATAAGCACGATCAAACTGACATGTCCCACAGGAGCCATATGAGGTGAAATCAGTTTAACTTAGCAGCATTTATTTTCTGGCCTGATAGTGAAAGTAAAAACGCATGTTACTAAACCCATGCAGTGAAACTGCTTGATAGAAATAACATGACTTAATTAATGTAACATCATAGTATGGGGTATGTTAAGCATAAAACAGTTTGCAAATTTGGGACAGCATGATTCAGGTTAAAATTCAATAAGTTGAAAGAGGTTTAGGGTTAAAATTATGGTTACAACAACAAGAATAGAATAGTAGACACAGCTGGCAAGCTATTAGATTACTTAGCAGTTAGCATCTTTTGAGGTTTTTGAACTTTACTAAAACTACTTGTTTTAAGAGTGACCTATATTATTTATTTCTAACTGTCCCATTTTACAGCTTAAAACTCTAAAGAAAGATGGAAATCTAGCCCCATGAAGGGTTCTTCAGTTTGTCCCTGAAAGATTCTTTCTGAAACATGACAACAAAGTTTTCTTTTCAGAGAAAAGTAGCACACCTTCAGAAAACTCAAACCATTAATTATACAAAGAAACTTTGATTGGGGTTTATTTTTTGTGTTGTTTATCATTTTCCATTTGACAATTGTGCGTATTATAGCATATGTTTTCTTTCCATTAACAGCTCAGTGATATATTGATAACCAGACATATTTCACCTTTACTGCTGAATAATATTGTCTTTTATTGTTCTTTTTATTTAAAAAAAAAAAAAAGATTTTAATTAGGAAAAAAATGATGCATTTTTATTACCCTATATGCTGTGACTAGTTATACTGCTGAGTGTTTACATGTTGAGGAGGGTTAAGAGAATGCAAAATGCATTGCTGGAGGTGCAGTATTCAAACCAAGTTTGTATATTTTTAACTTACTAATGAAGTGTTAATTAAGATTAGCTCAGTAAGCCTGATAATGTGACAATTATGCTAGTTATTTATGGTGGTTATACAGGGTTCATAGAATCACAGTTATATACTTGGACAGTTACTCACCTGGATAATCTGCCAGCTGTCCTGCTAGCAGGACTTACCCTAGGACTGCCCTGAAAAGTGCTCACCACTGGTACAGCCAATGTTAATCAACAGCAAAAACATTAGTATCCTAATGTTTGTGGCCACCAGAGGAGACAGTAAGTCTATGTGTTTATTCCAAAAGATTGGACTTTGAATTGGAATGCCTGACCTTGAGAGACAACACTTAGGGACCCAGGCAGGTTCTGCACGGCTGATTAGCACACTTCCACCAGAGTGAATTGCACCCATTATAGCTGACATTCAGTATAAAGCAATGCTATACTGAATACATGGTGAACTTTTTAACAGGGGTTTTACAAGTAAAGCCAAAAGGTCTCTGAGGCCCTCAAGTGACTGGCTTTAGTACATTATAACTCCACACATTCCCATATTAATGAATGGAAAAGTTCATTTGGTGTTGTGGGTTGAAGTACATCATCTGATGTTAGGTGTGTCACTCCACCAAAAAGCATTTAAACATACACCATACAGTGCTGTGAAAAAGTATTTCTTCTGGTTTTGCGTATATATCATACTAAATTGTTTCATAAATTAAAACGAAATCTAAGATAAAACAAAGGAAACCTGAGTAAACACAAAGAACAGGTTTTTTTTTTTTTTATTGAAGCAAAAAAGTTATCCAATACCAGTCTGTGTGAAAATCTACTTGCCCCCATAGTTACTAATTCCCCAAATCTATGAAACTGCATTCATAATGGGGTTCAGCTGGACTAGGCGCAACCAGGCCTGATTACTGCCAGCCCCGTTCAATCAAATCAACACTTAAATAGAACTTTTTCAACAGAATGAAGTTGGTTAAAAGGTCTTACCCAGAACACACTATGCCAAAAGTAAAGGAAATTCCAGAAATGATGAGGAAGAAGGTGATTGAAATACATCAGTCTGGAAAGGGTTACAAAGCTATTTCACTGTCTCTGGGTCTCCGAAGGACCACAGTGAGAGCCATTATCTACAAATGGAAAAACTCAGCACAGTAGTTAACCTTCCCAGAAGTGGCTGACCTTCCGAAATTCCTCCAAGAGCACAGCAATGACTCATCCAGCAAGTCACAAAAGAGTCAAGGATAACATCAAAGGAACTACAGGCCTCTCTTGCATCAATAAAGATCACTGCTCATGACTCCGCTATCAGAAAGACACTGGGCAAAAATGGCATCCATGGAATAGAGATGAGGTGAAAAATCACTGCTAACCCAGAAGAACATTAAGGGTTGTCTGAATTTTGCCAAAACACACCTTGATGATCCTCAAACCTTTTGGGAGAATGTTCTGTGGAATGACTTGGTAGACAGGGGTCCCGTTACATCTGGTATAAACACAGAATTCCACAAAAAGAACATCAGCAGCTTTGCTGCTTCAGAGCCTGGGCAACTTGCAATAATTGAGGGAAACATGAATTCTGCTCTCTACCAGAAAATCCTAAAGGTAAATGTCTTTAGTCCGTAAGCTTAAGCTCAAGCACAACTGGATTATGCAGCAAGACAATGATCCAAAGCACAGGAGTAGTCCTAGTCCTAGAAGTAAATGAAAGACAGATCCCCAGTTATTGGAAACGTTTGGTTGCAGTAATTGCTGCCAAAGGTGGCACAACCAGATTTTAACTTTAAGGGGACAATTGGTTTTTCACATTGGTGATAGGTATTGAATAACTTTTTATGCATCAATTAAAAAAAGTAACAACTGTGTTACGTGTTTACTCAGGTTGCCTTTGTTTTATATTGTATTTCATTTGATAATCTAAAACTATTTAGTATGAGAGACACAAAAACCAGAAGAAATCACGTTTCACAGTACTGTAAAAAAAAAAAAATAAATAAATAAATAAAAAATTGTGAAGGTCAGTAGGGAGTAAGGATTTTTTTTCCTTTCTCATGGTGCTGAGCAAGCTGACTTTTAAAAACAAATAAATAAATTTAAAAAAAAAACTTGGTGATCACTGAATCAGCAGTTTACTGAACCTACTTTTCCACCAGGCCAAAAAACAATAGACACTAATGTTGTCCCAGGCTCCCATGATATTGATTTCCCAAACCTGTAGACTTTTTTTTTTTTTTTTTTTTTTTTTTTTTTACACCCAACAGTGGTGCCAAGGAGAAAGTTAATGTGAAACAGAAAAATTTGTATGAAACTTCAGCTAATTCAAAAAGGTAAACACATTAGAACATTACTTTTTTCAGTTATTTATACAGTGTGAGATCGTGGCAGTAGCCTGTCTAAACACCAGTTTAACTCCTCTAAATACTGAGACAATGAAGCAGTCATTACTTTCTAGCACCAATTGATATGCAAACATAAAACTGTGCTCAGAGTAAGCAGTCTTTGAAAAAATAAATCCAATTGTCAAAATTATTACAACCACAATTGCAAAAAAAGTTGGGATGCTGTGTGAAATGTAAATAAGCATGCAATGACTTGCAAATCTCATAAACCTATATGTTATTCATGATAGAACATTGAAAACATATCAAATGTTTAAACTGAATATATGTGCCAATTTAAGAAAAAAAGGTGATTTTTAATTTGATGGCTGCAACACGTCTCAGAAAAGTTGGGATGGGGCAACAAAAGGCTGGAAAAATAAGTGTTACTAAAAAGAAACTGCTGGAGGTAAATTGGCAACAGGAAGTGTCGCAGGAAGCAGTGTCCCTCGAGCTGACGCTATTCTTCTAATTTCTATACTTTAAAATTATATATAT
>JANDJT010000190.1:10964453-10985798 GCA_024331685.1 Stegophilus panzeri | reverse complement strand
AGTCGATCATGTTCATTTAATCGTGGGCAGTCAAAATCGTAATCGCGATCGATATTTGATTAATTGTGCAGCCCTATATTTATGTCTACATATACTATTATAAGTTAGCATTTGGCCGTATGGAGTCTTTAACAAGACTTCCAGAATTTCACGTATCAACATACAGTTCGTCTTCGTTATGGTACTGTATACAGTTTTGGATGTTTAATTTTTAATTTTACGAACGCTTCAAGTGCAATTAATCATTTGTCATGCTATACGTGCAAATAGACGACTGCTTGAGGCCATGGGCTGCATCCGAAACCGCATACTTAACTACTATATAGTAGCCGAAGTACATGTATTTCACCTACTATATAGCACGTAAATACGCAGTTTCGGACACAATCGTGCGCTCTTGTTTGACGTTTGACCACTGCTGTGTGTGTCCTGTCGCAAAATGCGGTGAAAACTCCCACATGACCTTAAGTGTGATTGAGGTGTGTACATGTCTATAATGCGACTAAAATAGGAATACTCCACGGCTTAATTCGATTTATGTTTACTTCGAGTATGAGTCGGATTAAGATAATCAATAATTGCTGTTTACATGGTAGTTTCTTAATCAGAGTATTGTCTTAATTGGGTTAATATCGGAATATTGTTGCCCATGTAAATGTACTGGAATAATCAATTCTGATTGGTCAGTTGATGCTTCTACATCTTTCATATCTGAGACTGTGTATGTGTATAATTGACTGCTACTGGCTCCACAGCACTTGCATCATTACACTGACATTTGACAGAATCTCTATCGAGCTTGTCACATCACTTATATATTTTCAGTTTATTTAAATATTATTATATACACTTTCTCACCACTTTATTGGGAGCACTTGTACATTGTACAATCATCTAATCAGCTAGTTGTGTGACAGCAGCTCAAAATCATGCAGAAACAGATCAAAAGCTTAATATCAGAATGGGTGAGATGTGATCTGTCTTTGACCATTGCATGGTTGTTGGTGCCTGGCGGGTTGGTTTGAGTATTTCAGAAATAGACATTCTCCTGGCATTTTAACTCATGACAGTCTCTAGAAGTTACACAGAATGGTGTGAAAAACAAAAAACATCAACGATATAGCCTCACCTCAGATTATTGCTCTTGGCTTACAGGCGTAGAACCCGATGTGGTTTTCTGCTGTTGTAGCTCATCTGTCTCCAAGATCAAAAGTTTGCATTCTGATATGCTTTTCTGCTCACCATTGTTGTGTAAGGAGTGCTAATTCAAGTTGCCGTAGGCTTCCTCGTCACCTCGAGCCAGTCTGGTCCCTTTCATTAATGAGGCATTACCACCCGCAGAACTGCTGCTCACCAGACTTTTTTTTTTTTTTTTTTTTTTCCCCACACCATTTTGTGTAAACTTTAGAAGCTGAAAGTGCCTATAGAGCCACAGTTTGTGAAATACTCAAACCAACTCGCTTGGCACCAAAGTCCATGCCACAGTTCAAGTCAACTAGATCACCTTTTTTCCCCCCCATTCACGTTAGATGTGAACACTAACTGAAACTCAAGCTGCATCTGTGCAAACTTATGCATTGCATGTCTGCGTCATGACTGCATGAGTTTACCTGTGTTCTTAATAAAGTAGTCAGCGAGTGTATATTTATTAATATGGTATATATTTTCAGTATCAATACGTTAACAGCACGTCATAGTGTATCTGTCTTGCTGCTAACATGTTGACGTGCAGTATTTTAGCACAGAGTCACAGGAAATGTGTAGTAGATTTGGTGCCACAACACAACAATGCCTCTACAAACTGAGATGTTTCTTGCCAAATCTCATACAGAGGTCTGTCAGTGGTTGAGCTTTGAAAGTGCCAAACAGGGACAAAATTGAGCAAAAAATCAACTCCAAAACAGGACTATTCTCCTGTTTATGCATTTCTGCATTAAATCATTCTTCCGGTTTCATTAAACATACAGTGATCCATAGGATACATGGACATAGGACTGATCATTAGGGCTGTAACAACATAGTGTTTTGTTTTGTCCAATACGAGTCTCTCGAGCAATAAACAGCAATTATCAGCAATAAACCAGACTGCGTAACTAAAACATTGTTTCTCTCAAATCAGGAGAGGCTACAGTATTGTCTGTTTTTTTATTTATTTATTTATTTATTTATTATTTTTATAAACATTTCTGTCCTAAGAGCATCATTTTTAGTCCCCCAAGTTTTTAAGGTCTGCTGTATGGGACACAGTTTTCCAATAAGCTACGACGCTGATGGACAGTGAGTGGTGGACTGAAATGTTAGTGCAAATATGTGTACAATATACTGGCGCTAATAACACAACCATGTGGTTGCACGACGCACACGTACACAGAGCTCTGCTGCATTCTGAAAGCATTTCCTCCTCATTCAGTCAAAGTTAAAGATATTACTGCAGCGATATAGAGGTTCATATTCTGTAGTGGAGAACACTAGATTCAAAGACACATTGTTACATTCATGCATTACATAATGCACAGCTTTTGTTTAATTTTGAGTCTGAATGCATCTCATGTGCACACAGTCATTATTAAGTTTCAGTTATTCTACTTGTATAATCCTGAACATGTAATCAATTGGAAACTGAAACCTGTAGCACTTGTTGAGGTGATGTTTGTTTGCTGTATTGAAACTATCATAGTAACGCATCAACATATCAAAATCATTAGAGCTACAACAACTAATCGATAAAATCAAATGTGAAAATCATTGTCAACGATGCTCATTATCGATTAGTTGGTATGCGCGTGGCACAGGGTACATTTACTCATTACGTTACTTCTGTTCTGAAAACTCGCTTCGGAGAGTAAATACTAAAGTTGCGTCCCAAATGACGTACTATACACTTACACTATGCATTGTGCACTCTACTGTCTAGTGTATGGATTTTAGAAAGGTAATATCGTTTCAAATAGAACACTAGTATTTTTTTTTGTTTGTTTTTGTTTTTTACTAACCAGAAGTATAAGCAGTTTCCTAGTCGACTGCGCATATGTCATATATGCTTATGTGACACCGCTAGCTTTAGCCTAATACCCAGAGACAATGACTTCTTCACCTTACTGTTTGTCAGGGTTACCTTTTATTTTATGTTTATATCCAAAACAATAAGTCTAAAGGCAGTGATTAACAGAAACCACAAGGTGCAGTGAAAGTGAGTTTTTATTAATTTAGGACTGTAGTTTAGTACAGTGCTTTTTGTGCACCCATTAAAAAAATGCATAAATACTATTATATAATATAAACAAATAGTTTATTATATGCAATTATTTATGCATTATTTTTTTTATGGGTGCACAAAAAGCCCTGAATTAAACTACAATCCTAAAATTAATAAATATTCTGGTGTGTGTCTGTGTGTATTGGGTTTTTTTCAGTCTTATATAATTGGACAAACAGTTGTGTAAAATTTTAGTCTGAAGTTTATATTTGTAACACTCAATTTGTGGATTTAATTTTAAATATACGGAAAAAATGTTATTGAAACTTGCCCCCCACCCCCCAAATCCGATTAATCGAAAAAATATTCTGCCAACTAATCGATTATGAAAATAATTGTAAGTTGCAGCCCATATAGTGGGCCAGATTTGGAAAAACCAGCCTGACCCATCATGTGTGACTAGATTTTATCCAAATATGGAAGTACAGTGTTCACTTGGGTGTTTTACAAATGAACAGCGTCAAACAGAGCTGTGGTGGTGTTTCTCCTGTGATAAAAGCAGTAAGTAAATTTTTTTGAGCTATAGTTACTTACTGGTTGTTCATATCTGTACGTTGAGGTCCACTGTCCTGCAGAGTTTACTCCAATCTCAAACTCAATGTTTTACAGCAGAATGTTATTTATAGAGGTCTTATTTCTGTCAATTTCAGGCTTGTATCTCGTCCCCCACCAGACATATTCAACCTGAAAATGAGGGGAATTTTTTTTTTAATTGCACTTTCTCTCCCCTGTGAATGAATGCTCTTATTATTTATTTAATTTTATTACACTCCCTCTGACTCCCAAAGGAATTCTGACCAATATTCCTTCTAACACAGTTATTTTTGGGCTCATAATATTTTCTAATGAACTAAAGCCATATTCGTATAGATTTAATTTACATGGGGTTCTGGAGTGACTTTTTCCATCCACATCGGCCATGCCGATGTCTTTCTCAGGCTTCCTCTCAGAAAATTACAGGCGAAACAAAAAAAAAATGTATGCTTCTCCAATACTTTGTGATTTTAAAAAGAAATTCTCATATTTTCAAATTGTTGTTGAAAGTTAGGTTCGCCCCCAAAGGGAGAGCCAGTCTCTCTTCTCTACTCCAGTGCATCTGAATGGAGCGAAATCATATGACCGCTTGACAAACATCTGGGTTTGTAGAAAATACAGTCCACAAGAAGCTCTCTCCTCCTGTGGCTATTTTATTGCTGTCTAGATGAGATTTAGATCACTGAGGAGAAGTATAAAAAATGTATTACCGACGTCCCCCTGATAAACGAATACAATCCAAATAGGGCTTTAGTTGGTTCTGTTTCCGGAAATCTGAACAAATGAGTAATTTTAATCAAAGGAATGCTAACCCCAGTGTAGCAGTTACTAAGCATGAATGAATGCTGTAAACATGTCATACAGCCCTATGCAAGCACGCAGGATGGTGGTGTTTTTTTTTTTTTTTTTGTTTTGTTTTGTTTTTTTTTTTTAATTATTTTTTTTTTTTTATACTTTCATATTTAACCGCCTAAATGAAAGTAAAAAGGCTCACTCCCACAATGTGCTTTTTGTTGGTTACTGCTAATCTTGTCCAAGTTAAATTCTCAATACAGTCCATACAAGATTTCATGGTGTTTTTTTTGTGATTGTTGCGGCCAAAAATGCTTGATTTTTGCTGAGGCTTTTTAAAAAAAAAAAATTTGATATGCAGTTTGAGGTTTTTGTTTGTTTTTTTTTTTTTTTGCTTTTTGTGCTTTTTTTTTTTTATGGAAAACTACTTGAATTGGCGAAATTGCATTTGCAATAAATTTTGTTGGTAAATGAGACCTTTTAGCTGTAGTCATGTTCAACGCACGTGAATCGACGAAGGATTTGGCTGAATCCATGTTAAGTCACATGACTCGCCTTGGCCCAAATCTGTGATTACAAAATCCTGGAGGGACTGATACAAGAGTGATATTCTCAATAGAAATGAGCTCTCTCATGCAGGAGTAAAAACCACTAATGGACACACAATTGCAAATGTATCAGTTTAACTAGATATTTTAAGCCCCCGATAAAGAGGAGAGAGAGAGAGACTTGTGTGTCTGAGCCTCTCCTTACTAATTGCTCGAGCGCAGCTCAGTTATAGGACGTCTCGGGCTAAAGAGTGTTCAAAGTGCCGCCACATGTTGGCAACAAGAAACTAATGTGTGTGTTTTTATTACAGTTACAAATTTGTTGCTTGGCTATGTTTAGATGGCTTATTCTAGTTGGTTGAGTGGGAAGCAGGATGCCCTATGCACTTAATAAATGCAAAATCTGGACAATTTAATGATTTTTACCCAACATGTCCATTCCTAGTACTTTTCCACCAAACTGCACAGCTCAGTAACAAAAAGCCAGGACTATCAGTATATCTAGGCAGAACAGGAGATGTAAGACATTTGAGTGGAACAGTTAAATGTTAACATAAATGCATATGCATTTTGTGTTTTCTGCTGAAGTGTCTGAAATGCTTTGCATGGAGTGCACTAGGTAGAGTATATGTCACACCCTAGGTAGAGAGCAAATAACGTTAACGGAAGCCTTTTGGGATTGGGCCTATCTTGATGGCAGGTATTACGTGTGGCGCGGATTCAAATACATAAATAAATGCTTGTGTGTGTTACGTGGCCGTGTGACTCATCGCCTCCAGTTACAATAGCTTATATGTCCAAGTCTGACATGTTGCCAAAGATAGTCTGTGATTTTGACAGTTGACAGAAGTTAGGTGAATTCAGTTGTTTCAAATGCTAAAAAAAAAAAAGACTTTCACTGCCCTTTTTTTGTTTATTTAAAATAAAATCCACAAACTAAGTCTTATAAACTTCAGTTTAAAGCTTTATATGACTGTTTGTTTGTCCAAAACAAAAAAATAATCCAATACACACACACACACACACCAGAATATATATTATTAATTTAGGACTGTAGTTTATTTTGGTGCTTTTTGTGCATCCATAAAAATAATGCATTGTAAATTAAATTTAAAAAAGTATTTAAAGTTAAATACTTGTATATAATAAACTAAAATAAATATAAAATACTAAAATAAATCATACATTTAATTATTTAATTTAAAAAAATTATTTTGTGCATTGTTTTTTATGGATGCACAAAAAACACCAAATTAAACTACTGTCCTAAATTAATAATAAAAACTCACTTTCACTGCACCTTGTGGGTTTCTGTTACTCACTGCCTTTAGACATATTATTTTACTTATGTTTACTTTTGATCATAGTTATTTAATTAGACATTACAGATCTTACTTGCGCTCCCACTCTGTATCACCGCGTCTACACCGCCAGTGAGGAGCAACGCAGCTATGTTACTAATAGATGACTTGCGTTATAATAAACAGAATTTTCACTGCAAGTGCGCATATACAGCATATAATGACAAACTTGAATTAAACTAAACCTTGTAAACAATTCGCACCACTTTTCCCAGCCCCTTGCACACAGTGGAGCATTTTGGATACGAACATAAGCTTGTGCTCGTGCATCACTGTTTGATCTCCCTGGTGTTTAATATAAAATGCTCGGTCACTTGACGATTTCGCCTGTGTCTGATGGTAACTGAGGTTATGTTGGAAATAAAAGGTAATGGTGACACAAACAGTAAACTGAAGATAGTCATTGTCGGTGACTCTGGGTTTCCGCAAAAGCTAGCAGCATAACATTACACGCGTATGACGTCATGCACAATCGACTAGGAAGCAGCTTATACTTCCGGTTAGTTAAAAAAAAAAAAAGCACTAGTGTTCCTTTTGAGACTATATTGCCTTTCTAAAATTCACACACTAGACGGTAGAGTACATGGTGCATAGTGTAAGTGTATAGTATATCATTTGGGACACAACTTTAGTATTTACTCTCCGAAGCGTGTTTTTAGAACAGAAGTGACGTAGTGAGTAAATGCACCCCGTGCCGTGTGCAGACCACCTAATCGATAGAGATTCATTGACAACGATTTTTATAATCGATTATTATCGATTTTATCAATTAGTTGTTGCAGCTCTAATTAGTACACTTTACACTTAATAGATTGCCATTAGTGCTTAACATGGCATGATGTATACTGTTTCTTGTAGTAAATTTTTGTATTCTTGTTATATTTTATCATGTGAAATTTGTGCTCAACATTCGCTCTAGGTTAAAGTATTATAAACGTATTGTACCTAGTACTTAACAAGAGCACTGTAAGATAAGTGACACTCCATGAGTTCAAGCTGTAGAATAAATTGGTCCCTCCTGGAGTTTGCGATTGCAGAAATTAATAGAAATTGACCAACTCCACAATATTCAGTGGAGCTTGAAAAATTTGGGCCAAGACGCGTCATGTGACCCATTCAACCAAATCTTCGATTCATGTGCATCGAACATGAGTACAGCTAAAAGGTCTTATTTACTAACAAACATCACTGTGAAAGACCGAGCAAAACAATTTCGCGCAGTTGCAATTTTGCCACTTCAAGTAGTTTTCCACAAAAAACTGCATCTCAAATTTAGAAAAAATCCACAGCAAAATCAAACATTTTATTATTTATTTATTAACTTTTATTATTACATTTATTTTCTCACCATAGGGCTGGGCAGCATGATATAATATTGATATTGTAATAAAAGTTGACCAGATGTACGAGATTTATATGTAGTACCGGTACTGACTCGCTGCCTGACAGGTGGTCAGTGGGGAACTTTTCATGGGTGCACCGTGCAACAAGGAGACATTGGAGCCAAAGCACCAGCAGCTCCCCCGGTCGCCATGGCTGCGTCCAAAACCGCATACTTGCCTACTATATAGTGGGCAAAATACATGTATTTCTCTCGGACACCCCTTTTCCGCTTCTGGTGCTGTTAGGGCTAAATGTATAAAAGTCGCACCCCTAAAACTTGTGCCGCTACATTAACCGTGCTTTCAGGAAGAACGGCGGCTTACCGCAGTATTTATTCAAGCAATTCAAACAGGTGAGTTTAAAATTATGGTAGCGGTTGCATTTTGATTGTTGTAGCATAGTTTAATTCCAGTGAATTAGTGCCAAAAAATCCTCGTTTTTGCTTACTTAATGGTTAGCATAGTTTAACGCTAATACGGTCAGGAGTCCATATTAACCATTTAATGCTTTAACTTTTATTGGGGTAAGTGGGAGGACGTGATGATGGGTTTTACTCATTTTACACACAAGGTTTTTTATGACTGATATATCTGAAATTTATGTTAGAAAATAATAGCTGTGTGGCTAGTTTGTCTTTAATATCAGTCAGTCAAAAACATTTCTACTCTTGCCTGGATAACCCTAGTAGCTTTAATAATGAAATACTTGAGGTATACAGAATGGCATTTAAAAAAAATAATAATAATAAATAAAATTTATATTGATACTTGACTAATTAATAAAAAATAGTGTGGTGTTCAAAATCAATAATTTTACTGGTATTGGTACTGACTAATGAAATTTTGGTACTGTGAAAACCCTTGTGTGTGTGTGTGGCTTATTGCGATAGACGGTGTTGGGGCAGCACGTAGATTACATCGCGTGCCCACCGCAGCACCGCCCCCACTGTTGTTTTGCTTTTTTTATAGTAATAAAAATAACTTGGTTAGTTAGAGAACAGACACTACAATTCAAAACTGAGCGTGTCTGCTCAATTCAGCATGAGCCGAATGAGCAAGTCGAAGCACAGATCAGCAGGAGTCAGATTTCATTTTTCACGTGACGAGAGTGAGGCGAGCTGACTGACAAGATGATGGTGGAACTTTTAGTTTTAAAAGTTCAATGTTTAATATAAGCGAGTTTGTCATTGTTCTGTTTTGTAGTTGTTGTGTGTTTCATTAAGAATAATAATGAGCCCACCATTCCAGCAATGGAAGCTAATTCGAAAGTGAAATGCGCACGGCCACACTGGCATTCATAAGCGAGAGGGGGAAAAACACCCCCCAGTGATCCCGCTATTACCGGTGTTGTCACACGGCAATTAACCGGTGGGAAAATTTCCTCACCTTCACATCCCTTATATACAAACAAACTGATTGAAACCAGCACTAATTGATGGTAAGGTTTTGTACTGAACTTTTAAGGCTACATCCACATTAATCCAGATAGTCTTGAAAACGGCATTTTCATTTTATAACACACTATCTACACTGGCGTTTTCAAACGTTTTCCAAAAATTGCTCATCCACACAGAAATGCTTGAAAACACTAACATCCCTATACTGCACATGCATGAAAACGTAAGCCGCTTCGGTCTGTGTCATTTCCGTCAGGGTTTATTTACTTTCTCTTTTTTTTTAAATCGTGCTTCTCGCCATGTCCTGCTGCTGAATAGCAATTGGAGTGAACGTTCCGACCCCTTTTCAAAAAATGCAATCTGAAGGTTGTACATTAATTAAATGACATTAACAGCACTAACAAACTGGATAGCAGGCACAAGAAGTGCAGTCCAACATCGTCCACCATCTTGTTTTTGAGTTGAATGGGTCACATGACTGCATCACATGACTAAATGTCTCAGTTTTTGATTGTCTCCGTTTTCTCAGTTCACACTACAACATGAAAATGGCATTTTCAAAATGATCCGCTCTGGAGAGCATTTTTCGAAAAGCTCCGTTTTCGCTGGACAAAAATACGGGTCTCAGTGTGGAAAGGAGACCAAAATGTAGAGGAAAAAGATGCGTTTTCAAATTTATCTGGATTAATGTACACGTAGCTCAGGTGTTAAACATTTTTACAAACTAGATTTTTCGTGCTTTTCAGAATTAAGTTTGTTTTTGTTTTTCACAAATGTCTTTTCACAAATGGGGCCCTGATACAGCCTGTAAGACCTTTTTGTTCCACTACTGCATTCACTGGAGGTCAGAACATCCTGGTGGCTTCCTCCACGAGTATTTCTTCTCTGCTAAATGGTCATTGATTGGGCCTCATTAGCCAGGTCACATGTGCCCGTGGTTTTGGCCCTTCTCTCCACTACAATCGAGCAGTCCAGGAAACACTCCTGAACGCAAGAGTTCCTGGTACATGGGTCTTGTATGCCCTTAAGTGTAAGTTGTACATCAGACCGACGAAGTGGGGGCCTCCATGTTCATCCTTTGTTAGCAACCAGCTAACTGTGATGATTGGTGTGTATTTTCCACCTCAGAACAGAAATCTGTATAGTCAGTGTTATAGATTCAATAGCAAATTTGTCTGTTGATTGATTTAAAGCAGTGGTCACCAACCCTCTTCCTTGAGCTCTACCTTCCTGCATGTTTCATCTCCAACCAAAATCGAGCACTCCTGTTTTATTTGATCAAGACCTTCTAAAGGCAATGATTAGGTGGTCGGGTGACATTATGGCACGTTTATGGTTTGTCCTGAAGTGTTCAGGTCAATAGATCTCCATGATCATGGTTGGTGACCACTGCTCTAAGGCAAATACTTGTGTACATGTGTAACTCATTTAAGGGAAGTAAGGGCTACTTTGGTTACTGCTGATGCTGTGCACAGCCATGTTGAATTAACATCACTTGCTGAACTTGGAGTTGAGGAAATCATCCTGAGTAGGAATTCCGAGGTGAGGGCCATTTTCCTGGTCGGGAATTAAACGTTACAACTTCTAGTGGATTGAAGCATTAGGCTTTATCTGGTGCATTGCCTGATACTAGCTTTTCTCCCCACATACACTAGAGGAGTGTGGTTGCTAAATTAATTGTTTAATTCTGTTAGTTGAATAGAAGTCTTTTTCAGGAGTAGCTAAATGAAATACTCTTAGTTTCTTAGTGCCAAGCCCCAACAGTAGTGACATTGAGTATTCAGTGATAGGTTTACAAAGAAAGAATATGCATCTGTTAGAAATGGTTCTGGGAAATCTATACAAGTATGCATAAAGCATTAAAAGCTCATTTTGTTGGATCTAAATACATAAAAGTTCCAATTTTTCCTAAATCATAAATATTGTTATAAGCTATCTTTGATTAAGAACAAGAGTCTCTCTCTCTCTCTCTCTCTCTCTCTCTCTCTGGCTATAGGTGCAGGAGAGTCTGGGAAGAGCACTATTGTCAAGCAGATGCGGATTTTGCATGTTAATGGCTTCAATGCTGAGTAAGTATTCTTGTAACAATGGTTTTTTTTTTTTGTTTGTTTTTGGGGGGGGTTATTCATTGTAATTCATTTAACCTTGTAATGCATGGTTCTGTATTGCATAAGCACTTGCTGCTTTTATTTTAGTTCGAGACAACATAATTTGAATAAAATGTAACTAAACTTTGTTTGATTACGGATTCTTTGTGAGGAATATAAGCACATTTAACTTAGCCGAGATTGTGACAGTGTTTACAGCAGTGTTTTCTTGAATGGCTTATCTTAGACAAGTCCCAATTTTTATTCTTTTTTTCAAGACATTTTACATGGCTGTGTCCTAAATGTGAGCACAGTGAATTGAAAATGTGAAGTTTATAACCAGGCATGACTGTCTGTATTGTGGGAAATTGGGATGAACTCAATGTTGAGAGACAGAATATAATTGACTAAGAAGTATAGACTGTAGATTTATAAGTACTGATGTATGGCGAGTGTGCTGCGGGTTTAATTAGTTTATTTTATTTTTTTCACTTTCTCAGAATTTAAATATCTAAAAATTTTGTTAGCATTAAAGGTTCATGATGATTGTTGCATCGGTGTTTGATGCAGCAATCATTACGAATCAGTAATGAATTGTTAATGCTAACAAGATTATTTTTAGATATTTAAAGCAGAAGTTTGTTTGTCATACTTCACTGACTTTAGAGGAAAGAACAGTATACGTTTTAATCCCACAGCACTGTTGAATTCTCGATTCTGATTGGCTGACAGACATTCTGAGGTGTTCAATTATTTTTCAGTAAATGCACAGCTAAAGTAGTTCCAGTCAGGTCTTGACCGGATTACAGTTCCATATCATTTTGCCAAGTTAACTGAAATAAGTTAACTTGGCCAAGTTCACCTACTGTCCACCACAGCACCACACATTTAACAACAAACAAAATGACCAACTTTTTATTTTCCAGAAGTCTGTAAGTAATTGCATTATTAGAAAAATAATGCGCACCCGAGGTGGAAATGAGGTGAAGCGGAGGCTTGAGCCATTGATCTGTAGTTATTGGGGGGAGAGAGAGGTGGGGAGAGAGAGAGATAGAGAGAGCGCGAGTGTGCTCTCTAACACGTGAATTACTTTTTGGAATTAGCAACGGAGGCTTGATATGGGACATGTAATAAATTAGTTCCATACACAAGCGTTTTAAGGACACAAACCTGACTAATGTCTTGAAATAAAACATTGTTCAAATGTCTTCAGGTGTGGTAACTGGTATAAGCAGAATAATTGACTCCAGTCTGTTGAGTTATTAGAAAATAATGCACACCCGAGGTGTAACGGCATTACCACCTCGAGGTGTGTTTTATTTTCTATTAATGAAAGGTCTGTCGTCAATTATTCCTTACATATTAAACATTATAATAAAAAGATCTGCTGAATCCAGTCATTTATAATAATAAATTTGTTTTTTTGTTTGTTTGGTTGTTTTTGTTTGGTTGTTTGTTTTTAAAGACACGATTCATTTAACCTCATTATCAGAAATGTACACCTTGCGGAGTAAACCCAAAGAAGTTTGGGTTTTGTACTAACCAGTGAATGATCTTATTTATTTTTTCATTTTTAATTTATTTGATTATTTTTAAACATTGAACAAACTATTATCAATAAATAAAATACTCAAAATTGGTTTTTATTTTTTAAATAGTACTCACTTTAGCACACTGCTTGGCCAGATCTCATTGATCTCACTCTTATCTTTGTGCAACCACTCTGATTAATTAAAAATTAAATAAACCACTGAATTGCATATCAAATTGGTTCACTGAGTGCAAAAATTTCACCCCACTAAAATCTACCTAGTTTGAGTCTTGCTCATTTCGTGTCAAAATAGGCACAAGGGAAGTAATGAAACTGGCACTTAACTATTTAATGGTCCAGTGGAAATAGTATTTTCCCCTTTTCATTACATTGTAGTTTTGTACTTCATTTTCTGTAAAAAGCATATGTTGCATATGCATGATGTTAGTAGGATATATGGTGCATGTACTAAGGACAAAGTTTTCAAGAGCACCTATCCAAAAAACTATTTTTATTTATTTGTTTTTTTACATTTGGTTTGTGAAAAACCAGACCCTAAAATTGAACTTGAGTCCCAGACACATGTATCAGCAGCAGTAGTTGCCATCTTGATCCACTCTCATGCACCAAGTCTGACTAATGTAAACAAAAAGTTGATCTAACACAACTTTATTTCTTTAATTGCAGAGAGAAGAAACAGAAGATTCAAGACATTAAAAACAACATAAAAGAGGCCATAGAGGTCTGTAAGCTGAAAGCATACGTTTGTTTTTGGTTGATAATGAAAGTGATTGCTTGTGGTGTAAATGACTCAGTTGTAATGCTGTTAAACCAGTATGACCACTTTGACCATTTTAGCACCAGAACAACCAGCTTAAATATACAGTGAGGTCCAAAAGTCTGACACCTCTTTGAAAATCAGGAGTTTCTTTTATTATTTTTTTTATTATTATTATTTTAAACTGGAAATAAAGTTTTTGAATTTTGAAAATTCCAAAATGAACCAAGGAAATGTGCAGTACCTTGACTATTCAATATTCAAAATGTTCCACAATGTTTAAATGTAAGCAAATTTGTGATGTTTACTGTGTTAACTCCGTAGACAGAAGATCAGATTTTCTTATCCATTCTATTGAAGCATGTGTTCAGACGACACGCCGATGGATTTAATCTGATATGGATCATCAGGTTTTACACAAACTTATGGAGTCTGTGTCAGCTCGAGTGCACTCTCGTTAAAGCAAAAAGAGGACAAACCAAATGCTAGGAAATTCATGTATTTCTAAGATTCTACTTTTCACTCAAGATGTTGCTGATCCTATCATTTTATAATGAAAACCTTTTAAAGATTTAACCCTGTTAAATTTGAAAAAGAGTGCCGAACAGAAGCATTATCACTAGTGCTGTTTTGGAACCCCCCTGTACATATCTATCCGATCCCACAGAAGAGCTACTATAGCACAAATTACTAAAAAAGTGAATGCTGGCTATGTTTAGAAAGGTGTCAGAACACACAGTGCATCACAGCTTGCTGTGTATGGGGCTGTGTAGAGTGCCCAGACTGACCCAGCCCAAAGGTGCCTTCAATGGGCCTGTGAACATCAGAACTATGAGTGTGTTGCCATCTTTTCTAATCCTTATATTTTTATTTTAGAGCTTAATAATGCTCAATGTATGTGGGAATGCAAATTTCTGCAGTAAATAGAATAGGCTAAATGGCTGTGTTCTGTAGTTTCTATGCTTCACTCGTGCACAAGCGAGAGAGATTTAGTGCTCACATTGTTAACCATGTTAATCTTCTCATTTTCAGACTATAGTTGCTGCTATGAGTACTCTTGCTCCACCTGTCCAGGTCGCCTGTCCAGAAAACCAGCGGCGAATTGAATACATCGCCAACCTACCTAATCAGAAGAACTTTGAGTTCACATCTGTAAGTATTAGGCTGTAACAGAGCAAAACAAAGAGTTCAGAAGAGATGTTAGGAGTATTTACATTTTCAGTGTTTGACTTGTCCAGAGCAAGTTGCTGAGGTGCTTTTGTAGTCAGAAATATCTCCTCGGTCTAGTAAAATGGTTATAAGAATATTAGCAAGCTAAAATACTGCAAAGAGAAGTGAGTAGAGCAAGAAAACAGGTCTGTGTAAAAAATAAATAAATTTTATATATATATATATTTTTTTTTAAGAGTTCATTATTGGGGAATTAAGTATCCTTTTGGGTGTTGTAATTGGTCCAGAGTTAGTAATAAAATGCAGAATGCTTTGGGGAATGTGTTGGAATATATTATGTTTCAGCTAAGTATTGTTTATTACTAATTATGGATGGTGATATACATTTAATCACCATAATAATCTTTAAATATAAATGTAATTATTTATTTGGCAAGCTTTTTAGGCTAATTGATGTTCTCTCGCATGTCCCTTAATTTTCTCATTTATTTAATCAAAACTGTCTTCCAGCAACTCAAATATTTACAGGAACATGACTAGGATTTACTGTCTTAATACACAATGTCCTTTACTCAAATATAAATAGACTGTTGGTCCAGTCACTCCCTTTATTAGCCTTTTATACAAAACAAACCTCTATATTTACATACTATCCACAGTTCTACTTGAAAATATTAAAGTAATAAAAAAAAAAAAAACATGGTGTTATTTAAGACATGTGTTTTGGCACTCATTGCTGCCATATCCCATCCTGCAAGGGTTAATAGAAGATATTGCTGCTGCGTTTTGGATAGATCAAACTTAAGATGCAGCCAATAACAGCGAGATCATACTGAATCCAGAGGGATCTTTAGAGTTCTTCACATGGGACATTTGAAGAATGAGTTTATCAATTAGGGGCCTAGCAATGCAGTATTAGTCAGCTCCATAGGGATTTTTTGTATGTGCGAAGTGAGTTGTTAAGGGATTTAATTGGAGGTTAATGAACAGTCGCTGTCTTATTTATTTATTTATTTATTTATTTATTTATTCATTCATTCATTCATTCATTCATTCATTCCTTTTCTCTCCCGCTTCCGGCTCATTAAGAGCCTCAGGGGTCTTCGTAGGCCTTGAAGTGCTCCAAGCTGCCATAGTCCTCAGGGTCAGATGTTTAGCAGGAAAGTCCCAAAAGCTCACTGCCATGATTCCATTGCTTCCTAAGCAAGCGAGTGCAATAAAGAAACGAAACAGATGCAACTGTTGTATGCATTTATATCATTATGACAATGGCACAAGCAGTGACACCTCTCTCTTAACTTATTGTATTGTATTTACCAGGGATTTGGTCTGAATGAAAGACCTTCACAACATGAACACAAGTTAAGTGTTTGTGATGGAACACATTTTCTTGTTTAATTGGAGTCCATCAGGTACTGAAATCCATCAGGTGCTCTTTTTTTTTTTTTTTTTTTTTTTTTTAAGATGTACAGCTTCTGATTCTGACTCAACATGAAAATATTATTTAGGTGTGAAATAAGACCTCAAACTATTGTGATGTTAATGCAAAATGCAATGATCAAAGTTTCTTGTTGTTTTCCAGTATTACACATACCATTTAACAAAAAAAAGATGAATATGAACAATAAGACCACTAGCACACATCCTGAGTCTTGGATATTTTTTCCTGCATATCTTGTAATGTGTAAAGTCCCTTATTTCTTTGAGAAATTTAAGACGTTCCCAATACCTGAAGGGAATTGCCTTAAACAGAAACAAATGTAAACGATTCCAACAAATTTTTAATAAAATTATTTGCATTTCCAATATGCAAGCTTTAGTTTGGGACCAAACTGTGGTTTGTGTCAAGAGGGCAAAGCAAGCTGGGATCAGTGTAAAAAGGCATGTGATGGCCTTCACATGAGACAGTCCTGTGTTTTGCAGACACATGATCAGGGGTCCAGGCATGTTCATTTGAGACCTAGAGCTTTAGTCCAGCCAAGCAAATATGGTTGTGTGGGGTTTTTATTTTCTGTTTATTAATGTGACTGAGATTATATTTGGTTTTCTGTCTTGAATCAACTTTACTTCTAACCCTAAATAAACTGCTTATAATTAATAATAAATGCACAGTCCTGGACACTAATAAAATGATCAATCTAACCTTATTCAGTTATTTATGTTTATTGCTTTTAAGTATGTTTTTTGTTTCAATAAGACAAATTTGTTATCTCTTTTTAGGAGTTTTATGACAATGCAAAAAAACTCTGGCAGGATGATGGAGTGAAGGCCTGTTATGAGCGTTCCAATGAGTATCAGCTGATCGACTGTGCACAGTAGTGAGTATCTATAGAGTGATGCAAACTGTAATTGTATCAACCTTTACGGACAATATAGCATGCCTGATGGGGAGCAAACCAAAGAAACTGTATGGCCAAAAGTATGTGGACACCTGACTGTCCTGCCCATATTTGTCCTCCCCCCCCCCCCCCCCCAAAACTAGTGCTACAATGTTGGAAGAACACAATTGTATAGGATTTCTTTGTATGCTATAGATTTAAGAGTTCCCTTTACTGAAACTAAGGGGTCCAAACACATTCTAGCATGACAATGCCCCACTGCACAAAGCGAGCTCCTTGAAGACATGATTTGTCAAGGTTGGAGTGGAAGAACTCGAGTGGCCTGCACAGAGCCCCGACCTCAACCCCACTGAACACATTTGGGATGAACTGGAATGCCGATGTGCCCCAGGCCTTCTCACCTCACATCAGTGCCTGACCTCACTAATGCTCCTGTGGCTGAATGAGCAAATCCCCACAGCCACATTTTAAAATCTAGTGGTAAGCCTTCCCAGAAGAGACAGAAGAGTAGAGGTTATTATAACAGCCAAGGGGGACTGAATCTGAAATGGGACAAACTTTTGACCAAGTAGTGTAATTGGAAAAAATACGGGAGGTAAGAAAAGCTTGTTCAAATGTCTGCAAATCCTTTTCTTTATATCTGTACATCTGTGATCACCATGGCTGTAGTTATTTGAGTAACCAATGCCTTCCCGTCAGCTTGAGCTAGTCTGGTCATTCTCTTCCCTCATCATGCCCGCAAGAACTGCTGGATGATTTTTTATTTTATTATTTTATTTTCATTATTTATTTATTTATTGTACCATTCCATTTAAACTTTAGAGACTTGTTGTGTGTGGAAATCCCAGGAGATCAGCAGCTTCTGAAATACTCAAACCAGCCCATCTGGCACCAACAACAACCGTGCCACAGATTCAGGTTTTTACATTTCATACGGCTGGCCTGAATAATTTGAATAATTGGACAGTTTTTCATTACGTTGGTTTTCATTTCTCTGTGGTATTCTATTTGATCTCCTTTCACTAAGTAGGCAATGAAATAATGGCTTCTCAATTCTATGTAGTGCTGTGTATGCTCAAACTCCAAGCCATTGGATATTCACCACAGTGTAGACTAATTCCAGGAAGACACTCGTGACCCAAATCATGTGCTACTTTTTAACAACTTGAGTCTGTTGTGTATCCCCAAATCAGTCTAATACAAAAAATATTGTTTAAAATGCACTGCCAGGCAGAACAGGAAACGTAAGGATGTGATACCTTTGGGGAAATGTAATCAGACAAACTAGTTTAACACCTACAGCTCTCAGTTTTAAGTTTGACTTTATTTTACTTCTGTCATTACCATAGCTAGTGAAACAGGCATGACTCTTGCACTGTAGATGATATTTTTAAGTTATTTGAAAATAGATGGTATATTTATTTGCATGTCCATCAGAAGAGTTTTTCCCACAGGATTTGTTTTTACTGCTGGGTTTCTTTTATTAAATTTTAAAATGAACTCTTCAACTTAAAGAATATTTGAACATTTCTAGCCCTAATGGTAAACAAATTGCCTTCGTTTTGTAGTTTTGAATTAACAATCTATGGCAAGATATTATTTATAACAGTTCTTTAAATTCATACATCTGCCTACTAAACCAGTGGGATGTGTGTTACTTGGGTCAAAATAAAGCAAAGGGAGATTGAGCACCGTCCAACTGGAGTATCATGTATCTGAAAATTCACAAGGGAAAGAAGTAGAGGTGGACAGATAGTGGATTTTACCGTTAACTAAGTTGGTGGTACCTGCCGTTAACTGACTAATCAACCAATAGTTTTTAAAATTGATATTGAATGAAAACATAACACTCAAAATTAAATATTGCTGAACATTATTACAAAAATAAACAGTACTGACTGAACCATGAAAATTAACAGTACTTTATCAAATGAAATGAGCCAGGAAAAACTGTCGGTGTGGATTTTTGCAGATAACCCATAGTTCCAGCAATCGGTTATCAGTGACAGCAAAATCAGCAAAAACCGATCAATCAGTCGACCTCTAGAAAAAGAGACACTATGATGTATTTTAATGATCAGATCTGAATGACTGTAATTAATTGTGTGGTAATGTAGGTTTTTTGGTATTTCATTTGTAATGGTAGTTACCAAGATGTAGGTTTTGAATTTCTTAGTTTATGCAAAAAAAAAAAAAAAAAAATTCTCTCTTTCAGCTTTTTAGACAAAATAGACATCGTGCAGCAGAGCGACTACACACCATCTGACCAGGTGGGTGTCTGTTGTTTTTCGTGTGAATTCTTTATTGTTTACTGTATTTTAGTTTAGCATTGCCATAAGAACAAAATGTTAACCTCTGTACCAATACCACAAAATTTTTTAAAAAATTGATACGGAGTCAGATTTTTTGTTTTTCCTCTCTTACTGGTGGATGGCATACAGGTATAAATAAAATGTCTTAAAATATTACCTGTTGCAAACCACATGTATGGTTGTGGGTTTATTGCCAGAACTAAGCCTCCACTTAAATACTTTTACATCTTGCAGGTTTTCTAACATAACTACCATATTTGCCTAATTTTACCAATACTGTACTACAACTGTAGTTATAAGTTACCATTTCCACACCACTGAATATTTCTGTGCATAAAGGTCAAAACCCTGGTCTGAGATAAAATTATAAAATATGGTTGCATCGCTAGTTTATTTTAATGGTAATTATCCTCATGTTTACCAAACATCAATATTTTGTTGCCGCAATGTGCCTTCACACAAGTAATATTCCACTGACTATCACGTCTCATGATGCTCATTTATGTCTGTATACACTGTCTTAGGCACACAGCCACTTCAGCAGCATATAACACGGTGTTGTGTTCAATGATTTGGTACTTCTACAGTAGACTACTACCAATATTCCATTCAACCCTGCCAATAGCTAAAACCAGAGCCACAGGAAAAAGAAAAAAAAAAAAAGTTCAAAATCCTTTTTAACTGTCTGCATTTTTGGCATCTCCTCTTTCAGGACCTGCTCAGATGCAGAGTTCTGACCTCTGGTATTTTTGAGACAAGATTCCAGGTGGACAAAGTGAACTTCCAGTAAGTGGTCTCCAAGTGTTAAACAAACTCCCCTTTTCATCTTAAGTATTCTGTGCAGTCATAATGCACATGCTGGCTCTCTTGAGTGTAAATGGGATGTTAACTGGTACTGTGACACTGCAGATGTACAGGAAGTACAGTATGTGATGTGAAGCACTATTATAGAGTTGTGTATGAATGACCACCAGGGGGCAGTGTAATTTATAGTTCTGTTGGCTATCATGAGACAAAGTGTCCAAGGAGTAAACTTCTAATGTATTAAGCACGCAGAATTTCTAAGAAGGTTCCCAAAGTGGAGTCCATGAACCATAGTTAGGGCTGTTTTGGACAGTAAATTATAAAAAGGTAATGTATTTATTATAATATTCTGAGCCTGTCTCAGAAACACTGTGCATGAGGCAGAAATACTTATTGTTGAGTTCTTATAGTAGTTATTTAATATGTTCTAGTATTTATTTATATATACAGTATCTCACAAAAGTGAGTACACCCCTCACATTTTTGTAAATATTTGATTATGTTTGTAAGAAATCTGTGCAGCAGGCTCCTGTGGTCCTCGGATCCTAAGGTCTTGTTTGAATAAGAACAACTGATTTAACTCAAATTAAATCCCATGTGATGTTACATGTAAATATAAATAAATCTGAAGAAGCACATAGATGCTTGTGTTGTATAGCTCTGTCTAAATATATAGATTTCTGGGCACTACAAAAAAGTTAATGGTAAGATTTCATCTTAAGTCTTGGGTTTTGCATCTAAAAGACCTGTTTTGATCAGTGTTTAGTCTCAAATAATCAATCACATCAGTGTTACCATGCGATGTTTTTAAAAACGTGTGTACACAGGAGTGAACTTTGCTTTATATGTGTGTTTTTCGTATTGTGCATGTATGTATATGTATGTACACATACATATATACACATACATAGTGTGTGTGTATATTTTTTATTTATATATATATATATATATATATATATATATATATACATACACATACACACACACACACACACACACACACACAGTATCTCACAAAAGTGAGTACACCCCTCACATTTTTGTAAATATTTGA
>JANDJT010000190.1:10940560-10957672 GCA_024331685.1 Stegophilus panzeri | reverse complement strand
ATTATTATTATTATTATTATTATTATTATTGAGCAAAACCCTAAAGATGGAGGTAACCTCATTGTGGAACAAAAAATACGTTTTGTTATCAAATAACAGAAGTGTGGATTTTTACGTTTTACCTAAGTATAACCACTAGATGGCGACAAACTCAAGTCAGGTTGTAACTGCATCCTGCAATACACAACACATTTTTGCAGTTGGGTGTTTTAAAAGTATTTCTTTATGCTGAGTAACAAGCATGCATTTAGAACATGCATATTAAAAATCTAGCGTTGTGCATTATGTAGGCTACTTACCCTCTCAGGGTTCAGTGAGCTTATGAAGGAAAAAAAAGTAGCTTTGCAGTGATTGTTAATGGTTGAAACATGCCTATCAAGCCGAAATGGAACAATCTTGGTGATTGGTTCAGGAATATGACAAATCAGCTGTCAGAAACTGGTCCTATGAAGCCAAATTGCATAGTGGCATGTTGTGTATGAGTATTTCCTACTTTTTTTCTATTTGAAATGCTCTATATACCTCAACTAGTCTGAAAAGTCAAAAGGTTTCCTAATTTCTAGCCTCACATGAATCTATTTGCTGCAAATTTTCTGAAGTATCATAATTGAGTTTGTACCCTTTCTGTTAAGTTTAATGGTCAGTCTTGGCAAATTGGCAGTAAGCAACATCAAGTGTGTCAACTAAATGAAAAGGTACAGATTAATTCTTATAGACTTCCTGAAAGTGTGTGAAATTTTATCACTGTGTATAACCTGTACTTGACTAAATCTCCAAATTAGATCTATCTGAAGTTACAAAGTGGCTGAATTGGATTAGGTCACGGTCTATGTTTATTGACAGATCTACTGGTGATGTTTGCCTCTGTAAAAGTTGGAAGTTTGTTCTGAAGTTTTTTCTCTATCACTCATCAGAAGCTGTAACACCAACAACAAAAAGGTCCAAAACACTGGCCTGGGAGAGGACATTCAAATAAAGTATACACTATCCAACCACTTTATTAGGAATACCTCTACACCTGTTTATACATGCAATTATCAAATCAGCCAATCATACGTCAGCAGCACATTGTATAAAATCATGCCAATACAAGCCAAGGGCTTTGGGTTCTGCTCCTCTCAGACAAGAACATGAAGTTGAGATTACAGTGGGCACAAGCTCACCAAAACAGGAGAGTTGCAGATTAGAAAAAGCCCACGAGATGTTTTTCTATTCTTAAATTGAGTTTCAATGAGCTTGTGTCCATTTATAGGTGTGGAACCCATTCAGTTCAAGTTTTGATGTGTTTTGAGTTGCTTTTCTGCTCACCACATTTTCAAACACGTTAAGTGTTTGAGTTTCTGTTGACTTTGTCAGCTGGAACCAGCCTAGCCATTCTCCTCTGACCTCTCTCAACAAGACGTTTTCACCCACAGTATTGCTGCTCACCGGATGTTTTTTTGTTGTTGTTTTTTTGTCTTTAATAATAAAAAAGAAAAAAAAAACCCTCATATTATATTATTCTGATTAATGACTAGAGATGCTGAGGAGATCAGCAATTTCTGAAATGTTCAAACCACCCAATCTGGCAACAACATGGACAAAGTCACTGAGATCCCACATCAAATTTGATGAGCATTGACTGATGCTCTTGACCTGTATAATGATTTTATGCATTGAACTGCTGCCACATGACTGGCTGATTTGGATTATTGCATGAATGAGGTATGTGTTCCTAATAAAGTGGCTGGTGAGTATGTCAACTGCCCTTTAAAAACCTCATCAAATGTTCTACAGGCTGTACCATAATGCAGTACTATTCCTCGAAGGAAGGAAATGTCAGTTAATTCAGTAGTTATGTATGAGGAATCCAGATACATGTTAATTGCGGGAATATCTGCACTAAGTGAAATGGAGAGTCTATAAGAAAATGATATATTTCTGAGATACCCATTTGCAAAAAACACACAAAAAAAAAAAAAAAAACATTGAAACTCCCCATTGTACCAGTTTCAGTAAGTCTTTTATGAGCACAACATAGCAAGGAAATCTAGGACTGTTCCTCATAAGCAGTGGGGAGTCCACATCCCATTGTCCTCTTTTTTTTTCTCTTTTCTACACCCTCGGAAGTTCAGGACAGCGAAGTTTTATATTATCATTATATTTCAATGCCTTTTGATGATTCCTAGGGATCATTGGTCAACTGCCCCATTTCATTGACTGATTACTTTTTAACTCTGAAATGTCCTGGTATGAGATCTTATCTGATCTGGTATGTGTTTTGCAAAACAAAATATCGTGCCAGGGTGACATCCACCATAGTACAGTTGTGCAAAAGTTTGCATACCCTTCAAAATGATGAAACCAACTAGATTTAATGCCCATTTCTTTCTTTATCACAAGTAATAAATGCATCAACAATTTTTATGTAAAACAAAATTATATTTTAGAATGTGATGTAAATGTGGAATTTTATGCCCTTGTTTCTAAGGCCTTACCAGGTCTTTGACACGTGGTGGGTATTTTCCTGATTCACCTTGATTGTTCATCTCCGTAAATAAGACTTAAAATAAACATGGTAACTGTTTTGTCATTTGGCACCTTAAAGAGTCACATTTCAAAGTAATTGCAATAATTGCATGGCAATAAGATTGCAACCTTTTGAACTTGTTAATAGTGACCAATCTTGTATGTCCCGATCTGCAATGCGACGTAGTATGCCATCCATCACATGACACAACATGTTCTGATACATGCCCTTCTGCTTTTCCAACACAGCATCAGGGAGGACACAGTCGCCGAGACACTTTGCTGTAAATAAAATAGCGGTTTCCCAGAGTGATGTGCCTGTTGTATATATTTATTGATATATTTCTTTCTCACTTTTCATGTCAAACCATTTTGGTTCCAGATTGTGGCCTTTTCAGGTTCTGTTACACTGTTATATTGTGTGTGTGTGTGTGTGTGTGTGTGTATATACATATATATATACACACATGTGTCATGTCACTTGTGAGCTTTGCCTCTTATGGAGTTTTGTGGGCATCACCAAATGCAAATCAACTTGGCTGTGCACGTGGCTGGTAATTTACATGTGATTGGCATTCATTAGAATACTCGTGAGTACGAGGAAAATCCACATTGCCATTATTATTTATTACATTATTATTATTCCTTTAATACATTTACACACAACTTTACTAAAAGATCAATAAATGAGACCCATTTTACAGTTAAAAAAAAGTATTTGCCCTATCCTGATTTCTTCTTTTTTTGTGTATATCGCATACTAAACTATTTCAGAAATGAAAACAAAATCTAACATAAACCTGAGGAAACACAAAATACAGTTTTTAAATGGTAATGTTATTTATTGAATCAAAAAAGTTACCCAGTACCAACGGGGCCTGTGTGAAAATGTATTTGCCCTTGTAGTTATTAATTCCCCAAGTCCATGAAACTGCATTCATAATGAGGTTCAGCTGGACTAGACACAACCAGGCCTGAGTACTGCAAATCAACACTTCAATGAAGTTGGTTAAAAGGTCTTACCCAGTAACACACTATGCTAAAATTTAAAGAAATTCCAGAAAAGATGAGGAAGAAGGTGATTGAAATACAGCAGTCTGGGAAGGGTTACAAAGCTATTTCAAAGGCTCTGGGACTCCCAAGAACCACAGTGAGAGTCATTATCTCCAAATGGAAGAACTCTGCATAGTACTGAACCTTCCCAGAAGTGGCCGACCTTCCAAAGTTCCTCCAAGAGCACTGCAGCAACTCATCCAGTAAGTCACAAAAGAGCCACAGGCATCAATAAAGGTCACTGTTCATGACTCCACTATAAGAAAGACACTGGGCAAAAGTGTCAATCATGGAACTGTGGTGAGGTGAAAACCACTGTTAACCCAGAAGAACATTAAGGCTTAACTGAATTTTGCCAAAACACACATTGATGATCCTCAGACCTTTTGGGAGAATGTTCTGTGGACTGATGAGTCAAAAGTGGAACTGTTTGGAAGACAGGTGTCCCATTACATCTGGCATAAATCAAACACAGAATTCCACAAAAAGATCATCGTACCTACAGTCAAGCATGGTGGTGGCAGTGTAATAGTGTGGGGATGCTTTGCTGCTTCAGGGCCTGGGCAACTTGGAATAATTGAGGGAAACATGAATTCCACTTTATACCAGAAAATCCTAAAGGAGAATGTCTGGTCTTCAGTCCATAAGTTGAAACTCGAATGCAACTGGATTATGCAGCAAGACACTCAGTACGTTTACATGGACAACAATAATCCAATATTAACCCGATTAAGACAATACTCTGATTAAGAAGCTACCATGTAAACAGCAATTTTTAATTACCTTAATCCGATTAAGGTCATACTCGAAGTAAACACAAATCGAATTAAGACGTGGAATACTCCTGTTTTAGTTGCATTATCGACATGCGTTACAGACATGTAATACATGTAATAATCACATTATTACCATCATGTGAGCGTTGTCACCGCATTTTGCGACAGGACACGATCGCACACGGCAGTGCTCGGCTGCATCTGAAACCGTTTACTTACCTACTACAGGCCTATAGTAGACGAAATACATGTATCTCGGCTACTATATAGTAGGTAAGTACGTGGATTGGGACACAACCCATGGCTTCAAGCAGTCGTCTATTTGCACGTACAGCATGACAAATAATTAACTGCACTTGAAGTGTTCATACAAATTTAAAATAAAAACACCCAAAACTGTATACGGTATCATAACGAAGACGAACTGTATGTCGATACGTGAAATTCTGGAGGGAATGTCGGACGGCGTGGCACGGTGACGTAATGACGTGTGCCATTAATCGATCTATGTTCTATAACATGTAAAACACCAACATGAAAGGAGTATTCTAAAAGCGACTCATGTAAACACCTTAATCAAAATACTGTCTTACTCAGATTAAGGTCAATAATTAGATTACTGCTGTCCATGTAAACGTAGTCAATGATCCAAAGAATACGAGTAAGTGAAAGACTGATCTCCAGTTATCGGAAGCGTTTGGTTGCAGTTATAAAACTGTATTGTGTGTTTATTCAGGTTGCCTTTGTTTTATGTTGTATTTCATTTGAAGATCTAAAATTATTTAGTATGAGATATACACAAAAACTGTAGAAAACAATACCTTTTCACAGCACTGTATTTAAATGGTTAAATGTAGACTTGTTCTGGTATTGTATAAAACTGTATAAAATTTTATTGCTTTCCTCAATTTAGTCCTTTGAGATAAGGGTGTGAAGATTTCTACATGTAATTTGCATGACATCATAAATTTTTAGGTACTTTTTTTTCTTGTAGCTATGGTGAAACAATAGAACAGTAAATTACTACTAAAATTTGGATACTGAGCCCCACTCTTACATTAAGGTATGCATATGGAAAAGTCTTGTCTATTTTCTTAATAAATATTTTTCCGATGTGTGGCTACGTCTAAATAACCCATTCCAGGATATTTGAGTTTAACCTTCTTCTGACCTTCTGTTTATATTCCATTGAAATTTGAAGTCATTTTAGTTCATACAAAGATTAAGAGGAACTTGAATAAAAAATAATAATAAATAAAGCTAACAATATAATTATTACAATATATATGATTGAGGCAAATTTCACACATAGGCTACTCTATCTCATCTAGCGGAAAAATTTCCTGCATGTGTAAATTTATTTATATTTTTCAACAGTATATTTTTCCATGGCATCTTATCTCATCTTTGGCAACAATAATTTCAAAAGGGACAGTATAAAAGCAGAGATTAATCACATCACAGGTTACTGATATCATGCCTACTACTGAAGTTGCTCCTATTTCTGCTTGCACAATGTGGTCTGAAATTGTGTGTAAGCGAGGCAGTGCCAGATGGATTTCACACATGCTTTTCTGCAATCCAACTGATGTTCCAGCAGTCAGACTCCCTCCACTGTATGATACAGTGGATATTATACTCACACAAAAGTAATAGGTAATTATTTATGACAGCTTTAGAATATTTATTATTATTATCCTGTAAAATTATATTTGATTTATCATGTCAGAACTTTTTCCACCCTCAATATGAAATTACAACATATAACAATTAAGTGAAAACCAATCAGAAACATTTTGGGAAAAATAAGAAAAATAAAAAAAAACTTACAATAACCTGGTTGAATAAGTGTGCACACCTTTTTATAATTGGGGATGTGACCAGACCTGAATCAAACTAAAAATCTGTGGGGTGAACCAAAGCAGGCTGTGCACAGGAGATGCCCATACAGTTTGATGGATCTAGAATGTTTTTGCAAGAAAGAGTGGGAAAATATTGCCATGTCAAGATGTGCCACAGACTCTTACCCAAAAAGACTGAGTGATGTAAAAAAATGAAAAGGTATTAATCAAACAAAGTATTAGTTTAGGGGCGTGCACACTTATGCATGTTTCACTCAATTTGTATATGTTTTAATTTCATATTGAGGGTGGAAAAAGTTCTAACATGATTTATCTTAGTTTAAATTTTTTCCATCACAAAAACTCGCCATTTTATCAGTGGTGTGTAGACTTTTTATATCCACTATATAGTGGCCAAGTATTAATCATAGCCCTTGGATGCTGAAATAAATCTCTACGTTGGAATTGTAGATATGAGGTTCTGATCACAGCTTGAAAAAAATAATGAGCACGTCCGGTTAGAATGGAGTGCTCATTTACTGGCTTCCTGCTCCTCAACTGAGTCACTGACTACTTGCTGGGAAGGCCTTTGTCTATACCATTAAATCAGCCTGGTCTCCATCCTTCTGCCCACCCATTTGTTTTCTTGTCAGAGTTAATCTTGAATGATTACAAGTGTTCTCTTTATATATTTTCACTTGAACACTGCAGATGAGTCATCACGGCTATGGCATGTTTAAAAGGCTCTTCTTAGAGTATCTTAGAAGTGTTAGTTGAAGCTGCTGTCAAGGCACCACAGTGATTGCCCTTGTATGTGTGAATTTCCGGTTAAATCACTGGATACATTCTGTTTATGAATTGTTTTGTTTAATCAGTTGGTTATGATAGATGCGGGGGCTAAAATGTTAAATCTATAAATAGCTCAACAGTGAAAATATTAGGGTTGAGTAATGTATTATATCACAAGCTCTCATCGATAGCATACTGAGAATCATGTAGGACAAACCATTTTATGCACACTTAAAGGCAGAGAGGCAGCTCCATATGTGAGTTTCAAATCAACTCTGTAATGTCCTGTTGGCTTCATGACATGTTTCCTCTGAATACCAAACACAGTAAATAAAAAACTTCTAATCCTTTCACTCAAATGCTAAATTTGTTTCTGTCTTCTGTTTTTTTTGTTTTGTTTTGTTTTTTTGGTGTAATTTGTACTTTGATTGGGCAGTGCTTAGTATAACTTTTCTTCTCCAAAGGCATTTTGTGGAGGAAAATTATTACAGTAAATGATCCACCTTGGTCAAATTAATTACACCTGCACCTGTATTTCACATGAGCCTTCTCAATCACTGATGATGACGTTTTATGGATGGAAGGATATTATGGATTTATAGATTTTATTTTATGGAAGGGTATTTCTTAATCATCTGAATAGCTGACAGTAAGTTTAATATTGTGCTGCATGGAAACCATTTTAAGATGCAAGTGGGAGGCAGATTATTTTTAATGATCTATATTCCCCCATAATATACAATTAGATTTCCCCCCTTCACTTCACAATTTCTTTCGTTTCCCCCACCAGATTCTGCTTTACCATTAGTTTAATAGCTGCCCTAATTTTTTCTATTTAAGGATGATTTAAGTATGAGATTAATATTGTACTGGATTGTAGTAAGTAAGTAACATACTTCAAGCCTTTTAATGTCACTGAACATTAAGTCTGGACTATATGACAATTACCAAAAAGGGAATAGATGTTCAAAAAAGGAAATGAAACCAATCGATAACAAAGAACTAGAAATTTCTTAAATGTTATGACATCTCTGTGTCCTAGATAGTCTGCTGATGTGATGTTGGGTCTGAACAGAAGACTATTTTTGTCCACCAAAAAATATATCATATGGTGGAAACTGGGTGTAGCTGCTCATTTTCCAGCATGACTCAATTTCTTACATTTTCAAGGACAGGGAATTAATAGAGCATACAGTAGCTCTCCTTTCTTTTTATTGTAAATAATGAAATTAATATTTACTGTACACAGGTAAAAGCTGATGTTCAAAGGCAATAGTGAATAGCAGTTGAAAATGATCTGTTAGGTATCTAACAAATTTTCCATTATTGTTATTGTTAAAATCATATGTATAAAGGATGCTGTTTCATTTTATGATGTTTGGTACCAGCAGCTAATTATCTATTTTGTTAGCGTTGAGAGAAAAATAATGTAGCCAGAGACCCCTTTAACTGTAAAATTAATTCCATAGACCCCTTCAGTACAGGTTGGTTTCATGAATATTTTTTAAATGTGTACAATATTTTGTCTATTTATTGGAGCCACAGAGCTTTCTGGTCCTGAACTTTCAATTGACAGAACACATTGGGCACAATTTGACATTGTTTATAGGCCAGTTTGTTTTTGATGAATTGAAATTCATTCATTTTTATTATCCTGGTCAAAGTCGTAGAGGATCTGGAACCAGTCTTAGGAACACTAGGCATAAGGCAGGAATACACCCTGGATGGAAGCACACATTTACAACTAGGGGCAATTTAGAGTCACCAATCCACCTACTAACATGTTTTTAGGAAGTGGGACGAAACCAGAGAACCCAGAGGAAACCCACTACGGCACAGGAAAACATGCAAGCTCCAAAATTAAGTAAGCTGGGCTGAAGATCTAACACCAATAGAAATCTTCACAGAATTTGTAATATTTTTACTGGTTATAATGGAAATTGCATTGGGTTTAATGGAAACTGTAATGTTTCCTGTGGGTCTCTACTGGTAATTTGTTGCCTTCTATTTGTGGCATGTTATGTCTATTGGATTCCATTAAGGGCCAATAATAGTAATAGTAATGGTTTTAATGGTTAGCTGATGGTTTGTAGTGGAAACCATTAGAATTTATTGATGGGTTCTATTGTTTTGTTTTTTTAGTAGGGTGGGAACAATGCTACCTGCTGCAGTCAAATCTGCTAGTAACTAATTGAGCTAACTGAGCTAAGAACTCACCCTGTGTGAGCAGAGTTTGCATGTTCTCCCTGTGCTTCAGGGGTTTCCTCTGGGTACTCCAGTTTCCTCCCCAGTCCAAAGACATGCATTGTAGGCTGATTGGCATCTCCAAATTGTCCGTAATGTGTGAATGAGTGTGTGAATGTGTGTGCCGTGCTATGGGTTGGCACCACATTCAGGGTGTCCCCCGCCTTGTGCCCAGATTCCCCTGGGATAGGTTCCAGGCTCCCCGCTACCCTGTGTAGGACAAGTGTTACAGAAAATGGATGGATGGATGGAGCTAAGAACTCAATAATAAACTTTGATAATGGTGGATTGTTTATTCCTAAAATTATTATTTTTTTTTTTTAAATCACAGACCCCCTGGCTATACTTCCCAGATCCACTGCTGTAGAGAGCCTGACTCACAGCATATAGCTCGCTAATCTCAGCTGTCAAAAGAACCGGAAGTTTAAAAAAAAAAAAATAAGGGAAACTAATCAATAGTGCCAGAAATTTGTACTGAATGCTCTAGATAGCCTGCAGATATTGTTGGGTCTGAAGAGAAGTCTATTTTTGTCCCCAGAGAAAATTAAGGTGGAGACTTTTAGGTGTTTGGCTCATCGTGAGGCTATTGCATTTCTATTCGGTGACTTCACCGACCATATTAATGTGACTTAAGGATGTCAAACCATGTTTTATTCTTTTCTGCGCCCTTGGAAATGTGAAGCTTTGACCCGGGAATATTTTAGAAGGCGTCATGTGACTGTTGTGAAGATGGCGCAGCGTAATCATATCTCTCACATCACCTCAGAACGAGGAGACTAATTTACTGTACAGCGCGGCACTTCAGGAAGCAGAGCTCAGAGCAGCAACTGGCACGCGACAGGGTTTTAGCGGTTACACGTGACGAGACGCGCGTGCAGGATCGAACATTGCTAAATAAATAAATTAGCTGAGGCCAGCGGCTCGCTCGCTCCCAGATACTGCAGCAAATAACAGCGAAGATCAGATTTCCGCTCATTCCCTCCTGGCTGGAGAGACTCAGGGCTCTGCATCACACACTGTAGATGGTGTCTTCTTCTTCATGTTTTCCTTTTGTTTTTTGTTTTTTGCTTGAGGGACGAAGCTAAGGTGGTATGACAGTATGCGGAACGGAACGAAGAAGAAATTTTTGTAATGCTTCCTGTTTTTTCCCCCCTGTAAATAGTTAACATGTAGTCGTTAGTACATTTAGTTCTACATGTAGTGCCTGAGTAACACGCTACGTTGCTCAGCCCTTCATCTTGAGCAGAGCATCATCCTCCCACGACACCGGCGAAATGGAGCTTGCTTTCCAGGCGATTTAAATCATCTCTCTCTCTCTCTCTCTCTCTCTCTCTCTCTCTCTTTTTGGGAAATAATGTGGATTCCAACGGAAGATGAAAAATTCGGAGTCGGTGAGTAATACACCCGCGCACTTCTCTCCGTCTTCTCCTGCATATTTATTGACATAGAATGACACGTAGCTCTCCCCTATGCAACAATTTGCTCTTCCTTCAAGAAGAGCCTAGCGTGAGCTGATAAACACTAATGGCTCGTCTGATAGCCGAATTACCAATTTGAAATGTTTAATAATGCTCAAATAATCTCTAAAAAAATATATTTTTTACAGATAACCAGCCGTTTCTGAGAAGTGACCGGAGCTATGATGTGGACTAATTAGGCTGTTTACGTTGACTGTCACGCTTGTTGATATAGAAAACATAAAACGTTTTGGAATGTTGACTTTAAAAAATCCTTTATTTTTCCTCCCCACACAAACGTCGTACACGACTATTATAATCTTATTCACGCGGTAGCATGGGATAAAAAAAATGTCTGCCTGTAGCCGCAGAGGGGCGCTGCATGCTCGCGCGCGGTCTAACAGGTGCGCGCGAGAGGGCGCGCGTGTCACATTACGCTCCTGACGCAACGTTCTTTAGCAACTACTGTACGTTCCTAACGCGCATTCACTGTATTAAACAGTATGTCCGAAGATTACACCACGTTCGTCAGCCAGTTTCTTCACAATGAATCTTGTCTATAAGACAAGCTATAGCAAACTGGGCTACACACGCTAGCTATACACTACTGTAGTTAATGGCAACCCTGCTGAAAAAAAAATCCAGCTTTCTATGAAAAGCTGCAATCATCCAAAACACAAGCTGAGCTGGTCAATCTAGTAGACTGTCTTTACCAGCTGGTAGAAAGGAAACTATTTCTGAATTACTGCTACGGCTTTAATAAAATAACCTAACAGTAAGGCAATTAGAAAATCTCAAACATAAAAAAAAATCAGCTTAGTCAAGGAAGAAGGAAACTGGAAAATAATTTACCAGCTGGAAACGATGGCCTTCCTGACCAGCTTGTTGTGTGTTCTGGCAGCTGGTCAGGCCAAGATGTATTTTTCAACAGTGCCGTAACTCGTTCATTCATCCTGTAATACTCAACTGCTATGGATCCAGAGCTTGTTCTGGGAATACTGGGTGTGAATTCATCCTGGACAGGAATGCCAGTCCATTGCAGGGCATCACACACACACACACACACACACACAGACACATACTTTCACACACTCATTCGCACCTATTTAGCATAGTTTTCGACCTCTCAGCATGTTTTTAGACAATGGGAGGAAACCAAAGATTGGTTGGTTGTGAGTGCATGTTTTGGGTTTTTTTTGCAACTAGAAATGATGTTTGTTGCTTATTCTTTTTAATCAGAGGCATCACAGCAGGGGAAATAGTGCAACTGATTATCCAGGGCTCCTAGTTGGAGATTCCCCTTAAGAGGCCAAATCAGTTTTTATACTCAAGAGATGGGATTGGGACCCACAGAGACTGCAATTTTCCAGGGACCAGAAATTTGATCACTCCTCCCAAATGTGTCCAGCTGCATGGTTGAGCTAGTTCAGTAGATGCCGTTATGCACTTTAATTACCTTAGAGGTTGGACAGTACTCCTACAGTCTTCCAACAACCAGAGACCTCTGCGAGTGTATAAATTGTGCACAATTATAAAGCAAGTGCGGTGCTGTAGTGCAGCGTAACTAACAACATTGGGCTAATGGCATTTGGGATTCCAATCAGATAATTACATGTGTGGATTATTAGTGCTCATTACAAATCAGCAAGACATAGTAAAATTGGAAGTATCCTGTTGTGTTACTGTCAAAGTACTATGTTCTGCTGTATATATCTCTTGAAACATATATTTCAGTAATTGTAATATTATAGTAAAGATTATTCGATTATACACTGATATGTGTATTGACATTCTACTAAATAGTACTATCAAAAAATATAATCAATGCAAAAGTAAATGAATAAATGTAGGTGCAAGTCTGGAAATAGCTTCATCTTTAAAGTATTAACTTACATATCTTAGATATGTTACACATCTTCTCTTACATATATCTATTTTTTCATCCACCTAAATAGGACATATCATGTTCTCTCTTATCTACTTACAGTGTGTGTGTGTGTGTGTGTGTGTGTGTGTGAAGGTGCATTGTGTAAATGGTAGACTGCACACTTGCTACTGTAGGCTACCAGACACTTCTACAGTGTGTGTTATCAGATTCCCCATTCTAATAGCAATTTCACATCATCCTCACAAAACATGGAGGTAGATTACAGCCAGTTTACTTAAATGTAAGCCGCACATGATGGCCAGCAAAATAGTTTTTTTGCACAGCTGAAGCCATTGTTTATGGGAAGAGCAGTGCTATCTTGGGTGTTGTGCACCGCTTGTCTTTTACGATGTGCACACAAATGTCACTCACATTCAACTTTAATACTACAGCAACTGAGATCACGTGTATGAGATGTAGCAAGAAGCGATTTCTAAAACCTAAAACAAGACTAATATTGATTTGGACAAACGCAAGCGTGTTTATTTTAGTAATACAAAGAAAAACAATCAATGCGGAAATTAGTGAAAATATTTCAGTCTGGATATAACCAGAGTTTGTATGATAATTTGAGCTGATCTTATATTCAGGTTGTTTTCTTTTTATGTGGGAAAGAAGTGATTTGCAGGATCTGGTGGTTGTGGTAATTGAATTTAAGAAGTCTAAAATCATACCATGATTCTTAGCCATGTGTGCTGGATTGTGTTGGTGTGTATGGAGATCGAGGTGTTCAGCATGGTGGAGTTCCCAGTGGGCAGGTGAATACATTTTGTGAAGGGCCTTCCTCCAGGAAATTTTGCCAGAAATTCTGATATTAGTTCAGTATTTTTTATGACCTTCGTTATTTCAAACCATTCTTTTTATGCTGGTGATTGTGATATTATGGTTATGAATGTTATTGGAGATACAAAATGTGTTGCAACACCTTAACTGGAGTGCGTGTGTGTGTGTGTGTGTGTGTGTGTGTGTGTGTGTGTGGAGTAGAAGTGTTTTCTGTTTTCGTGCTGCAGGGTATGTAAAGTGGTAGCATCTGTCTCCTGTCATACCTCAGCTTCTCAGCTCAGCAAAACAGAGATGTGTAAAAACAAACAAACAAAAAAACCAAAATGACAGCTCAATATAATTTCATCACAGAGATGTTATGAAAACTAATACAGTGGTGGAGGGAAAGCAGTGGTGTTGTATCAAAACAACAGGGGTTTGCAGCAGGAATAAACGTCAATTGTTCATTCATCCAACATTATTATTATATTCCATTGGACCTTTTTTATTTATATAAGCAAAGGGTGTGTGTGTGTTACAGTGCTCTTCAGAATTATCGGTCCCTTGAAATAAATAATAATAATAATAATAATTATTATTATTATTTTATTTATTTTAATAAAATATTTTCTCTCAAAAAATATGTGGCCAAATTATTCACACCCCTAGGAATATTTCAGATAAATTCATACAGTTATAATTGTAAAAAATAAATAAATAAATAAATACTTTTAAACAGCAGGAAGGAAATCTGTTGTTGACTTTGACCACTTTCTTTTTCCATGGGGTACACATATCAGGTTGCACACATTTAACATAAAAGAAAATGAACAAACAACAACAACAAAAAAACAACAACACTGTTTTCCATTACTATGGGGAAAACCAAAGAGATGGATGGTTGTGGACCACAACTCATACATAAGCAATTAAAAACCCCATCAAGCACATTGTATCAGGGTCATAATATGAAAAAGTTTTTCCTACCGAACCCATTATTTTTATTGAAAAAGCACAGGTGAAACCATTTTGAAACTTTAGCAAGTTAAATGGTAAATGGCACACTTATATAGCGCTTTTATCCAAAGTGCTTTACACTGTGTCTCATTCACCCATTCACACACATACTCACACACCAATGGTAGCAGAGCTGCCATGCAAGGCACTAACTTGCCATCGGGAGCAACTTGTGGTTCAGTGTCTTGCCCAAGGACACTTCGGCATGTGGAGTCATGTAGGCTGGGAATCGAACCACCAACCCTACGATTAGTAGACAACCCGCTCTACCATCTGATCCACAGCTGCCCAGTTAACTAGATATATAACTATGCACAGTTACAGTTTACTGTTACTATAATGTTAAAATGGTACAATATTACTTTTTAGAAGTATACGTTTATATATACATAAGTGATTTCACTGACTGCTATCATTTTTCCATTCAGAGTAGTAACCATGCATAGTCTGTCAGGAATGTAAATGATGATACAAATGGCTGCTTTGCACTTTCCCATGTTCAAAATCTCCTGGAGATTCTGCTAGAAATTCAGTTGCAAGAGTATTGTTATGAAGAGGTGTGGATATTTTATTATAATGAGGGTCTAATATTGCCCAAACAAAGCATTATTAACAAAGCTAATTAGTTAACTGTTACTCAAAAGCTTAACAAAGGATGCCGTAAAACTGGACATCAGCATTATCAGGTAAAAAAAAATATTGAAATGTTACACTTTATGGCGAAAATTATGTGAAGACTTCAGTACTGAACATCCCATTTTAAAGCCATGGGCATTAATATTGATTGAGTTGTTCCCCCTTTGCTGCTATAATAGCCTCCAACTCTTCTGGGAAGGCTTTCCACTAGATGGGAATTTGGTTGTGGGGTTTTGTGTCTATTCAGCAACAAGAGCAAAAGAGGTGAGACACTGACGTCAGACTAGAAGGCCTGGTTTAAAGTTGGTGTTCCAACTTATCCCAAAAGCATGAGGTCGAGTGTTCAATCCTCTGGCATCTCCACAATGTTTAGGGCAGTGGTGGTTCAGTGGTTAAGGCACTGGGTTACTGATCCGAAGGTTGGGGATTTAAGCCCCACCACTGCCAATCAGCCACTGTGGGGCCATTGAGCAAGGCCCTTAAGCCTACCTGCTCCAGATGCACCATTTCATGATGTGCAGGTTCACCCTGCGCTCTGATCCCAACTCGTAAGAAGCCAGGATATGCAAAGACAGGAATTTCACTGTACTGTAATGTACATGTGACAAATAAAGGCTTTCTATTCAGTGGGTTTGAGAGCTTCCAGTACTTCTTGTAAACCATGTCTGTATGGCCCTCACTTTGTGCACACTCACTCATACTAAATCATGTTTGAGCTCTAAACATGATCCATGCTTAATCCTACAGCATACAAAGACAGTTGTGCATTTCTAACTTTGTGGCAACACTTTAAGGAAGACCCACATATAGGTTTGGTAGCCAGGTGTCCACATTCTTTTGACCATATTAACTATGCAAATTGTAATTGTGTACTCATTTAAAAATGAAATGTAGCTATCTGGGCTGTATTTCCCATAATGGGTACCAGTGGTGTGACTGAAGTGTGCTAAAACAGTATAAAAGTTTGGCACCCTTAAAATCTGTCATCATCAACATATGGCAACTAATTCACACAAACATGATCAAATGATTCACTGAATTAATAAGTCAGCTAAATTTTAGTTGCTAGAACCTTCCTTACTCTTAGCTAATGTTATGGAAAAGCATATTGCTGTTCATTACGTATAGGATTATTACTGTGACATTTATCTTCAGTTATCCTGGTCAGGGTCGTGGAGGATCCAGAGCCGATCCTGGGAACACTGGTTGTGAAGCAGAAATATACCCTGGATAGGGATTCCAGTCCATATACACACAGATTCACACATTCATTCACACCTAGCAGCAATTCGGCAATCCACCTGAAGGTATGTTTTTGGGAAGATTTTTGAGAGGAAGCATGGGGAGAACACACAAAGCTCCATACAGTCCAGAGATCATTGAGTGCGACACTGCACCACCATGCCAACCTTTTACTATAACAATCAATGGGAAAACCCATCCATCCATTTTCTGTACTGCTTGTAATACACAAGGTCACAGGGAACCTGAAACCTATCCCAGGGTACTCGGGGCATGAGGCAGGGGACACGCTGGATGGGTTGCCAGCCCATCGCAGGGCACAATCGCACACACACACTCACATTTACATACTACAGGCAATTTGGAAATGCCAGTCAGCCTACAACACATTTCTTTGGACTGGGGGAGGCAACCGGAGTACCTGGAGGAAACCCCCGAACCACAGGGAGAACATGCAAACTCCGCACACACAGGGCGGAGGTGGGAATCAAACCTCCAAACCCGGAGGTGCGAGGCAAATGTACTATCCACTAAGCCACAGTGCCCAAATGGAAAAATCTGTTTCACCCAATCATTATTTGTAATAGGTATTTTTTTTACCCATATACATTATAATCGATATACAGGTGCATCTCGAAAATTTAGAATATCGTAGAAAAGTAATTTTTCCCGTAATTTAATTCAAAACATGGAACTTTCATATATTCTAGATTCATTACACATAAAGTGAAATATTTCAAGCCCTTTTTTGTTTTAATCTTGATGATTACAGCTTATAGCTCCTGGAAATCAAAAATCCAGTATCTCAAAATATTAGAATAAAGAATTTATAATACAGAAATATCGACCTTCTGAAAAGT
>JANDJT010000190.1:10912134-10927614 GCA_024331685.1 Stegophilus panzeri | reverse complement strand
CACATGAAAAGATATAATCAAATATTTACAAAAATGTGAGGGGTGTACTCACTTTTGTGAGATACTGTATATTAAATTGTTAAACTAAATTGTTTCAGAAATTATAACAAAATCTTTGATAAAACAAAGGCCAGCTGAGTAAACACAAAATATAGTTTTTAAATGATAATGGGTCCGTCTGAAAATTTATTTGCCTCCATAGTTACTAATTCCCCAAATCTATAAAACTGCATTCATAATGGGGTTCAGCTGGACTAGACGCAACTAGGCCTGATTACTGCAAACCCTGTTCAATCAAATCTACACTTAAACAGAACTTTTTCAGCAGCATGTCGTTGGTTAAAAGATCTTACCCAGTAACACACTATGCCAAAATTAAAAGAAATTACAGAAATGATGAGGAAGAAGGTGATTAAAATACATCAGTCTGGGAATGGTTACAAAGCTATTTCAAAGGCTCTGGGAATCCAAAGGACCACAGTGAGAGCCATTATCTCCAAATGGTAAAGACTCGGCACAGTAGTGAATTGCAGTATTTTTTTAATAGCAGTTATTGCTGCTAAAGGTGGCACAAGCAGATTTTAAGTTTAAGGGGGCAGTTAATTTTTCACATGGGTGATAGGTGTTGGATAACTTTTTTTCTTGCAGTACATACATAAATAATAACTGTATTGTGTGTTTACTCAGGTTGCCTTTGTTTTATGTTGTATTTCGGAATATCTAAAACTATTTAGTATGAGATATGCACAGAAGAAATCAGGATGGGGCAAATACTTTTTCACAGCACTATACACAGTGCATATACATATATATGTACATATATAATCATATTGTATGTGCATTTATCTTACTTTTTGAACTTTATTCACAACAAAACTAACCTTCTGATTCTTATACTACACTACACACTTGATGACTGCATCCCATGTCTTTCAAACTATCAGCAATGCTGCTGCAGGTTTGTAGACCAATTTTGCTTAGCAACAGGAAACATTGCAGTCCCTCCTACCTTCTTTCTTTGCCTTCCTCCTGGCAAATAAATGGTGGCAATTTGCATTTTATAGAACCACATGGACACAGAGGCAGATGGTACAGGCAGGATTGAAACTCCATCCATATTTTTTCCCCCGCTATTTTGGAACCTTCAAAAAATCTCATACAAAATACTACATTTGCTAAATTTCTTAATAATTCACAATTCTCTGTTCATTTTCTGGAAAAATTTATAAATATTGTATATTCTATGGAGTTAGAAAATCTTGCAAGCAGCTTACTGGACAGTATTAATAGACTACACCTAACTGTCTATATTTTTCATTCCCTCTCCTCTGTTATAGACACTTAGGTTTAGACCTAGTGCCCAGAAAAGAGTTTGAGATGGTGGATCCAGACCAGTTCAGTGTATCTGACCTCTACAAGATGGTGAGTGACTGGCGAAGCTGTCTGACAGATTGTACTGGAATGAGAGCATATGTACAGCATTTAAATGTGCTCTGTGGGGTGTAACTGCATGAATGTGTGACTGTATCTGTCTATGTGTGTGTTCACCCATAGTAATAATATTCTTATTACTATTACTATTTCCAATAATCACACTGCTTTAAAACATTATTGCTATTGTGAGAAATTTGGTTTTAAAGCAAATAATATTTGAGCTCCCAGTACAAACGTGGAATGTCTGACAACTGCAGAACAAGTTGTCATAAGCAAAAAATGAGGACAAACGCTTAAATGAGTCATGGAAAAAGAGAGTGTGGATGAAGCTCTCTGTTTACTGGTCAGTCTACAGTCCTGTTCTTATGTTCACAAACTGTGACCAAAGGAATAAGGAGTAGAGGTGGTGGAAATGAGGTTCCTCAGCTGGTCTTACTCTTTGTGATAGGCCGAGGATCAATCTTGGAGAGCCTCAGAGCCACTACTCCTTTGAATTGAGAAGACCCAGTTGAGGCGGTTTTGGCACCTCACAATGAATTCCCCCGGTCAGCTCCTGCTAGAGTTGTATCAGGCACATCCCCAAGAGACCCTGGAGAAGACCCAGGACCCTAAAATTTTTCACAGTTGGCTTGGTAACATATGGGGATCATCAATGTGCAGTTGCTCCTGGAACCTGTGGAAGGAAGGAAGGAAAATGAATGAATGAATGAATATGCAAAAGTACCCCATAATAAAAAAAAGATTAAACAGATTTTTAACAAAGTTTTATACATTTATTTTTTTTAAACCTGAAAAATTAGATTTATACAAGAATTCTGACCTCTTGTTATGCCACTTGAACTTGATTGATCTCAGGTGAATCCTCATTCCACTTATCGTCATTGAGATGTTTCTACAACTTAATCAAAATTCATGGTAAATTAAGTTGATTGGAAAGTCTATTTAAACCCATATCTCCCCATTCCAAAATCATAGGGATTAACATGGAGTTGCTCCTCCCTTTATTGCTATAATAACCTCCACTCTTCTGGGAAGGATTTTCACTAGATTTTGGAATGTGGCTGTGGGGATTTTCCTATATATACAGTGATCAGCCATAACATTAAAACCACCTGCCTAATATTGTGTAGGTCCCCCTTGTGGCATCAAAACAGCTCTGACCCATGAGGCATCGACTCCACAAGACCTCTGAAGGTGTGCTGTGGTATCTGGCACCAAGATGTTGGCAGCAGTTCCTTCCAGACCTGTAAGCTGTGAGGTGCGCCTCAGGGATCGGACTTGTTTGTCCAGCACATCCCACAGATGTGATTGAGATCTGGGGAATTTGGAGGCCAAGTCAATACTTTGATCTTTTTGTCTTATTCCTCAAACCATTCCTGAACAATTTATGCAGTGTAGCAGGGCGCATTATCCTACTGAAAGAGGCCACGTCATTAGGGAATACTCTTGCAATGAAGCAGTGTACTTGGTCTGCAATAATGTTTAGGTAGGAAATACATGTCAAAATAACTTCCACATGAATGCCAAGACCCAAGGTTTCCCAGCAGAACATTTGCCAGAGCATCAAACTGTCTCTGCCTGCTTGCCTTCTTCCAATAGTGCATCCTGGTGCCATCTCTTCCCCAAGAAAGTGACGCACACACACCTGGCCATACAAATAATGTAAAAGAAAACATGATTCACCTGACCTGGCCACCTTCTTCAATTGCTCCATGGTGTAGTTCTGATGCTCATTTGCCCACTGTTGACCGGTCTGCGGCTATGCAGCCCCATACACAGCAAGCTATGATGCACATTATCTATTTGACCACTGCCTGCCCTATGTTGTTCTGATTTGGGGGATGAAGAAAGGTCATACATCCACTTATACTCACAGATATTCACACAATGTCTTGTGTGTCTTTTTTCCTTAGCATGCCTCCAATAGACATTGTGGTCAATCAAGTACAGCACAGGTTTGAACTCACACTAATGTTACTTTACACTACTATTAACACACCCATTTGGCAATATTAGATTGTTACATACATGTACATGTTAACAGAAAATCTGCATGTGATTATTTTCAGGGCCAGCGTCATGGAGATGGCTACCGGATACCAATTGCTCACCATCTCTTTCTCAACCTAAAAAACTTCACATATAACAGCATCAATGAAGACGTGGAGGTGTTTTTTAGTCTCTACGATGCCCGTGAAAACAAATTTATCAGGTTAGATTTATGTCCAAGCACAGTTACAACTGGAAGCCTAACAAGATAGATAGTGGGATCCAAATTCCAGATGTCTTCAGAATTATCTGGTAGCAATTGGAATATTTGAAGTAATAATAATAATAATAATAACTCCTTAGATTTATTTAATGCTTTTCTAAGCACTCAAAGCGTTTTACATTGCATGGGGGGGGGGTCTCCTTGACCACCACCAGTGTGTAGTATCCACCTAGATGATGCGACGGCAGCCATAGTGCACCAGAACACCCACCACACACCAGCTATTGGTGGAGAGGGGAGTGATGTAGCCAATTCAGAGATGGAGATTATTAGGGGGCCATGATGGGAATTTTTCCAGGACACCAGGGTTATACCCCCCCAATGAGTGCTATGCAAGACTTAAATACTAATCATCATTAACCATAAATGTGAATCAGGTGCAAACAGTCATGTGACGTGAGTGTGGTGATCATGTGATGTGCAGTGGCTGACGGGAGTCCTAACCCTGCGCAACCATGACAAGCAGCTAATGATAATATTTGCTATAATAAAGTTAAACCTGCAGCCAAAATGATTGAGGCCTGAATATTGAATACAGAAAGTGTTCTGGATAGATGAAACTGAACAAGTTAGGCTGCAATATCATTTGTCAATTTTTTTTACCAGCGTTGTGCTAGCTTATCAACCTAAGCTAGTCAACAGAATCTTACCGCTAAGTTAGTGATTATCTTAGCTAGGTATACATGTATGTCAGGCAAAAATAACGTTTGCTAACATACTATCTTACTCAGCTCATTCTGCTTTATTGGGTTATCTAGATGTGTTAGATGTGATTATTTTTATGTTACCCTAGATGACACTATAATAACTTACCCCCTTTCCAGTCTATTTGGTCACGTGAATTTGCTTCCTTGAAATAAGATGTGGGATGATGATAGCCATCATTGTTCATGCAGCTTAACATGTGCTATCATTAGGAATGTTGGATTTTATTCAATCTTATATTTGTGGTGATCAGGTTCAAGTTAGATTTCAATCCTAAACTTCCAGCTTCATTGGAGCTTTAATTTTTTATATAAAAAAAAGTGGAATAAATTTTTTTGTTTAACAATTAGCTGACTAAATGTGATTTTGGAGATGTGGATTTACTTCAGACTAACCATGAATCTTTTGCAGCTCTTGTGTTTCCTTTGTGCTTATTGAGAATATTTGTAATTTCAGCGAAAGGTTTCTAGTAAAGCTGAACAAAAATGGAGGGCCACAGAATCCTGACAAAGTGGATAGACTCTGTACTCTTTTTATGGTAAGAAAGCATTTCATTGGTTGTGTTTGGATTATTTTCTAGTAACAAATCTTTGTACACTGATCTCTGTTACATTTGATCCTTTTATAAAAAGTAAAATTGTTTTCTAGGATTTGAGCACAAAGGATCTCAAAAAAGAGCTCTATATTGTTGCACACGTCATTAGAACTGGTAAGCCTTTGATAAATATGAGAGTTCATTTGATCCCTTATATTCCAGTTTAGTTAGTACTTCATATGTATTTGGATGACGACATCAATTTTGTTTCATTGGCTTTGTACTCCAGCACATTTGATTTTAGCTGAAACAGTGACTATGATTCAAGTCCAGAATGCCTGCTTTAATTTGAAGCTATTTACATCTACATTGAGGTATTCACATATTACTGTATTCAGCGTTGAGTTACACGTGAGAAGTGAGAAGTTAATACTGAAAAGAGTTTGGCATGCAGGGTGGAGTTTGAATAAAACAGAGGCGTGTCTCAAATATGTGTGATTCAGACCCTGACCTAAAGCCTATTTTTCTTGCTCGATATCTACTCAAGAGCAGTATTAAGTCTAGAGCCAGTGTCTGATGTATACAGTTTGATGTAATCACAACAGTTCATCATGAAAAGAATGGAGGTGCTGGATCAATGTTATAAGCTGCCAAATAATGAGGGATGAAGCCATATTGTTAAATTACACAGAATTGCCAATGATTAATGTGATCATTACAAGTATATTTGTGCATCAACATATTCACAGTGTGCTAGACTCCTATTAGATGTTTATTTGAATGCAAAAATGTAATGCCAGAATGACATAATGACAACAAAACTCAATATGAATATTTTAGACTAAGGACATAACAAGACATTAGGTCTATAAAAAGACACTAAAACCATAGGCAAGAACTTTCTTTCTCCTACATGAGACCCTCAACAGTAAGAGGTGGTAGTGCAGGCGTGGGAACGGTATCCTGCAGAATGCCTTATATTACTGTCCTGAGGAGCAAAACTTGGAAAAAAAATGGCATGCAAAACTCACGGTAATACCCACCACATTGCATGACCTGGGATTATCTGACAAAAGGTCATCCAACAGTCCAACACAGCAGAACACATGATGAAAGAGAGCCTGTGCTGTCTCTATTGATTCTACTGTGAAGGCCGAGAAGTAGGATGAGACAGCAAGCTTAAGAAAACTGATCTACCTTAACTAAAATGGTGGTGTTGCTTTCTGATTCTGGAAAGTCTGTGAGGCCTGTGCAGGACAGCTTGAGGCACTAGATTCCCTTTTGATTTACAGTATGTGAACTTGTCACACCATCTAAAAAAGTTAACACAGTTGAATATTGAATACAACTTATGTCATTTGTTTGTGTTGACTTGTGCTGATTAAATTGTATTTTATGCTGGTTTGGTTTTTGAAATACATTATATTGGCTAAAGTATGCGGACACCTGACCATCATGCCCATATGTGGGCCTTCTCCAAACTGTTGCCACAAAGTTGGAAGGATACAATTGTACAGGATGTCTTTGCATGCTGTAACTTTAAGATTTCCCTTCACTTGAACTAAGAGGCCCAAACATGTTCCAGCATGACAATGCCCCTCTGCACAATGTGAGATGCGTTAAGAAGAGGTTTGACAAGGTTGGAGTGGAAAAACTCGAGTAGCCTGCACAGGGCCTCAACCCCACTGAACACATTTGGGATGAATTGGAATGCTGACTGCGCCCCAGGCTTTCTTGCAAATTATCAGATCCTGAACTCACAAATGCTCTTGTGGCTGAATGGGCAAATCCCCAAAGCCACACTCCAGAATCGAGTACAAAGTCTTCCCAGAAGAGTGTGAAGGTTATTATCACAACAAAGGCAGACTACATCTGGAATACATCAACAAAGACATATGGGTGTGATTGTCAGGTGTCCACATACTTTGGCCATATAGTGTATTACACCAACTGTATTTTAATTATAAGTCTATGGCCAAGAGTTTTTCATATAAAAATACAGCACACTTTGATGTCATTATTGAAATATAGCTTTTATAATATTCCAGACACCAAACTAACACACACCACAACACAACTGTGAATTGTTTTTTGTTTGTTTTCTTTTTATGTGGGGGATAGACTTGACAGAGTTCCCTTCAGCAACCTGGCATATTGTTGAACCAGTAGTGAGCCTGTGGGATGCCCTGCAGCAGAAGATGTGTATGACCAGATTATATGCATTATGTGCCACTGGTTTGTTGTTTCATAGATATGAAGGAGCACATTCTTCATAGGAGATCAGTTTGACTAGACTTCTTAAACACAGATTGTATGTTAAGGCTGTGAAATGTAACTTTCTTAACACCATACTATAAAAAACCCAGATCAGCAGGCTGCCAGAGGTGATCTCATCGTTGTGGTGTTTGCAGTTTCAGTGTTTCCCATCTAGAGCATGGATGCTTAAAGGAGGCTGGCAGGGTGTCGCAGGAATATAAAGGTCTCAGACCAGTTACAGGTCAATTCAGCTCCTCACTGTTCCCAAATCAATCATACTTCCAATAGCCTGATTAGTGTTCTATTATAGGTGCACTACATGCACATGGAATATGCCAGAAATGGAATTATTCACTGAAGGATGTAAATGTGGTCTTTCCGAGTGAGCCCGAGCCCCCACAGTACAGAAGTCATCTCGGCTTTTCTTTATGAGACAGCCTGTTTTTTCTCTGGCATTCTCATTCATGCATCAAGTTGCTCAACCAATTGGCCAGCTAGATGAGACAGTTCAGGGACATAGAGACATCCTGACAGCTCATCCTGTACCTCTTTTCACATGCCACAATGGATGGTGGTAATGAGGGCATATGCTATCCAGCCACTTTTGGCAGCTAAGGTGTAGGAAGAAAACATTACAACATTACTTTACACAAAGTAACCCATCAATGACCTATTATCCTGTGTAAATCTCAATGCAAATTTACACAGTGCAACGTACTGTTATCTAAATATTAAATCCCTTATATATAAAACAGTTATTATAAATGAAAATATAACAGATCAGGGATTTAGTGTACTTTGTTTAACAGACTTTGATTAGACCAAATGAGGATGTAGCTGTAAATGTGGTTAGTCCTCTTGAATACAGTAATATACATCACCCTCATCTAATTAGCTGAGGAGGAGGCATCACAACTATATATACCTGATTACTTAGATTCAACATTTTGTTGTGGGGGAATCTCTTCCCCCTAATTAAAGACAGCAAAAATAATCCTAGACTCCCATTTAGTACAGTAGCAAAATTAACGAAGCACATAAACCAATTAGCTATAACATTAAAACCACTGACAGGTAAAGTAAATAACACTGATTATCTCATTACATTGGCACCTGTAAAGGGGTGGGATATATTAGGCTGGAAGTGAATAGTCAGTTGATGTGCTGGAAGCATGAAAAATGGGCACGTGTAAGGATCCTTGACAAGGGCCAAATTGTGATGGCTAGATGACTAGATCAGAGCATCTCCAAAACAGCTGGTCTTGTGGGGTGTTCCCGGTATGCAGTGGTTAGTACCTACCAAAAGTTGTCCAAGGAAGGACAACCAGTGAACCGGCGACAGGGTCATGGGCGTGTGGGGACTGAAGGCTAGCTAGTCTGGTCCAATCCCACAGAAGAGCTACTGTAGCACATATTTATGAAAAAGGTAACGCTGTCTATGATAGAAAGGTGTCTGAATACACAGTGCATTGCAGCTTGCTGCTTATGGGGCTGCGTAGCTGCAGACCTGTCAGAGTGCCCATGCTGACCCTGTCCACTGCTGAAAGCACATACAGTGGGGGACATAAGTATTGAATGCATCAACATTTTTTTCAGTAAATATATTTCCAATGAGGTTATTCACTTGAAAATTTCACCAGACATCAGTATTAATTCAAGAAATCCGCAAATATAAAGAATTCACAACATTAAAATCCATAAATAAAGTTATGTGTAATAAAGTGGAATGACGCAGGAAAAAATTATTGAACACGCTAAGAAAAAACAGTTCTCCAAGGCAAGGTAAGGCAAGGAACCAGCTGAAATCCATAAGTAGTTACAAAGTAATTATACCTCCTCTCTGTGCAAATTAATATCAGTTGGGTTAGTAAATTGATGGTCTATAAAAAAGCTTTTCATTACCAAGGTGTCACACAAGAAACATCTCTTGATGGGTAAAAGCAAAGAGCTCTCCCAAGACCTTCGCAACCTTATTGTTGCAAAAGATATTGATGGAATCGGATCCAGATATATTTAAAAACTTCTGGATCTTCCAGTAAGCACTATTGGGGCCATTATCCGCAAGTGAAAGCAACATCACTCCGTCATCAACCACACACGCACAGGAGCTCCTCGCAAGATTTATGACCAGGCAGTGAGAAGAATAGTCAGAAGAGTAGCCCAAGAGCCAAGGTCCTCTCGGAAAGAGCTCCAGAAACACTTGGAGGAAGCAGGTGCCATCATCACAGAGAAAACAATAGGCAATGCACTCCACTGCTCACGCTCACCCCGCAAGACTCCATTACTAAAGAAAAGACATGTTGAAGCTCGTTTAAAATTTGCTACAACTCATTTGGACAAGCCTATGAAATACTGGGACCATGTAGTCTGGTCAGATGAGAGCAAAATTAAATTTTTTGGCTGTCATACCATGTTTGGAGAAGAAATGGCACTGCACATCACCCTAAAAACACTATTCCAACAGTGAAGTTTGGAGGTAGAAACATCATGTTGTGGGGCTGTTTTTCATCACATGGTACTAGCAGACTTCATATAATTGAAGGAACAATGAATGGAGCCCTTTATTGGGAGATTCTTGAGAAGAATCTGCTTCCATCCACCAGGATGATGAAGGTGAGACGTGGGTGGACCTTCCAGCAGGACAGTGATCCTAAGCATACAGCAAAGGAAACTTTCAATTGGTATCACAGCAAAAAAATCAAGTTGTTAGAATGGCCCAGTCAATCATAAGACAATATGTTTAGAGGAATGGGCCAAAATTACACCTGAATATTGCAGCCGATTAATTTCTTCATAGAGGAAGCGTCTTGAAGCTGTTATTACAAACAAAGGCTTCTCCGGCTAAGTATTAAATACATTTCAGTTAGTGTGTTCAATACGTTTTTCCTGTGTCATTCCCATTTATTAAACATAACATCATTTATGGATTTTAATTTTTTGGTTTCTTTATATGTGTGGATTTCTTCAGTTAATACCAAAGTCTGGTGAAAATTTCATGTGAATAGCCTCATTGGAAATATATTTACTGAAAAAAATGTCAACGTGTTCAATACTTATTTCCCCCACTGTATATATAATGGGCACACGAGCATCAGAACTGGACTGTGGAGTAATTGAAAAAGGTGGCCTGGTCTGATGAATCACGTTTTCTTTTACATCATGTGGATGGCTGGGTGCGTGTGCGTCACTTACCTGGGGAAAAGATGGCACCACGATTCACAATGGGAAGAAGTCAAGCAGGCGGAAACAGTGTGATGCTCTGGGCAATGTTCTGCAGGGAAACCTTAGGTCCTGGCATTCATGTGGATGTTACTTTGACACGTACCACCTACCTAAACATTGTTGCAGACCAAGTACACCCCTTCATGGCTATGGTATTCCCTAATGGCAGTGACCTCTTTCAGCAGGATAATGCACCTTGGCACACTGCAAAAATTGTTCAGGAATGGTTTGAGGAACATGACAACATGTTCAAGGTGTTGACTTGACCTCCAAATTCCCCAGATCTCAATCTGATCAAGCATCTGTGGGATGTGCTGAACAAACAAGTCCGTTCCATGGAGGCCCCACCTCACAACTTACAGGAATTAAAGGATCTGCTGCTACATCTTGGTGACAGATACCTTCATAGGTCTTGTGGAGTCCATGCCATTGTGGGTCAGGGTTGTTTTGGTGGCACAAGGGGGACCAACACAATATTAGGCAGGTGGTATTAACGTTATGGCTGATAAGTATATATCAATAGTGATGACTTTATGAAATGATAAAATTGAAAACAGTAGACCAAAAATTCAAAGTATGAATTTCAGACAATCTGATGCAGAAATATATAGAAACCAATATTAACATCATTGGAACAGTTGGAATCCTTTAGCAAATAAGATATACTGAACTCATTTCACTGTTTTCCTCTTGTTTAGTACATCTGATACCTAGGCATTTTCTTAAATAAATACTACAAGAAGCAACTGAACCTCTGTTACAAATAATAAACGCTTCCCTTTGTACATAAAACCTTCAACTTCTGCAGTTATCTAGCAGTTAAATTTAGACACTTCTAGCAGTTAAAATTAGACACTGGATCCTGACTAACTTTCTCCTACTTAATTCTGACAAGAGAAAAGTACTTCTACTCTATGAAGAAGATAGTGGTCCAGAAAAAATTATATTTGACCAGTGAAAAAAAAGAAACACTTTTCACACTGTATGTTTAAATTTTTTTTCATTACTCCCTGGTAGTCCAGCGGCTAAGGATCCCATGCTCTCACTGCCACCGTCCGGGTTTGATTCCCGGGCAGGGAACCAACCCAGCCACTGGGTTGCTCTCAGTGCTGGTCCCAAGCCCAGATAAAATGGGAGGGTTGTGTCAGGAAATGCATCCAGTGTAAAACCTGTGCCAAAAAAATTTGTGACATGCAGAACAATTACCACACTGAAAAGCTTGCTTTATTTCTTTAATCAGCAAGGGATTTTAAAAAAATAAATAAATGCTGAATGTGTGTCAGAAGTAAATGTAATCTTCCTTTAAAAGCAATCCATGCAGCTGCATTGCATTTCACTGTGAAATACATAACCAAAATGTATTGCTTTTCATTACTGACATACTTTGCACAATGGAAAGCAAAACCTTTGCATTTCTCTTAATTCACTAATGCTTTCAGTGAAAAACAAGTAGCAGACTATTGCTTTTTAAAAAATTAAATGCTGACTTCCATTAGCAGTGAATGTAATTCCCGGGTGCATAACATTTTGCTTTCATCATTGCGTTGCAGTAGTGCCATACTGAAATGCAATCAATTAGTCTCAGCCCTAACCCATGTTTGTGGGTATGGTTGTAATTGGAGAATAGAACAAGCACCTGAAAGCATCACTTTCTTGGAGGTGTTGCTGTCCAGATAAAGGAGCATCACATATAGTTTCCTTATTGGTTTCTTAACATAAAGCATTTCAGAATTACTACTAAAATATAGCTAAAAGTGTTAATAAAATTACTTAAAGCTCAGAGCAGGTCCTAGGAGTTATGTTATCATTTTTTTTAGACTTGGCCCCGAGTGGCACAACAGAAAATTGTTTGTCCTATCATCAGGAGATCACAAGACTGAATCTTGACAATTCCAAAGGGAGCCAAGGGGAAAAAATTGGCTGTGGTCTCTGGGTGAAATTGACTGTATACTCTCTCTCTCCCCTGTCAATCACAGTGATACTAGCTTTTTACGGGCATCTGTGACCTAATGTATGCATTTTGCTTTCCTCAGAGTGCTACACTGCCCTGTGACGTAGAATGAGCAGCAGTTCAAAAAGATGCTGTGGCTGGCTTCATGTGTCTTAGAGGTCGTACGATTGGTTGCCGCCTTATGATGGGGAGAGCTGGCTAGTGGGTGGGAATTCACAGATAAATAAATAGGGAGAAAATGGGGGGAAAACATTCTTAGACTTACTTCCAGCAAATAGGATCAACATTTAGCCACAGTTAAATTCATGCAGTTGCTTAGGATTGCATCATGCTTCTTAAGTCACATCAACAGGGAACTCACATGACTCACATACTCCTCCAGTTTGCAGTAATACACCAAGTGTATTGTCATCAATGTAAACCACTGCATGTCATCAGTGTAAACTATTGCATACCTGTGGAGCATGTTGTGGAACATCTCACTGATGAACAACTAGCAAACGGTGGTATTGCTGTCCAGGCCATATGGCAGCATGACATAATTACTTAGTGTCCCGTGGCTGTGGAGATTAAGTCTAATTTGGAAAAGATCACAATTGTTCTAGTGTGGCTGGCATCAAAGACAGGTTGTAATCGAATTTCTTGGTCACCTGGTTAAGTACTTGGTAAACAATGCACGGACGGTCTGAGTCCTGCAACTTTTTTTTTTTTTTTTCAGAAAGAAATTGGCAGATACTAGGGATGTGTAATGCATCACTGAATGAGGGGCTCCTGGTTGTACTCCTCCAGCGACTAGCCTTACATGAATACTGTAGATTTGTACCTCCTTTGAACTATTGTTATAATCATAAATATTGTCTTGGGGATTCTTATACACAATATCAAACATCTATTGAATACACTAAGTACTTTTTGCCTTTTCTATTCTTTTCAACTGTATTTCTATAGTAGTTCAACCATACCATGTCACCCAGAATAGACAATTAAACAATGTTCATTGTTAAAAGCTCTATAAGAGTTAAACATTGCTTAACTTTAAGTCTTTAAGCAAACTTTAAAAATGGAAAAGAAAAAAAAATCTTTCTGTTTGTGAGACTTGTTTGGTGGTTTGGTGAGACTGGTTTGCGTCTTTTGCTAAACCCTTCGATCCAGACATAGATATTCATTGTAATGGTACTTACAATCTTCATAGCATTTTTGACACATCTATAGCTCCATTATGGATACTGTCCTTTATCTATCCAGCAACTGAAAGGAGTTTTTGTTGTTGTTGTTGTCATGGCTAAAAGTCTTCTTGTCATTGACTGCTCTATTCTCTTGTGGTCTACCAGGCTATGTGTTACTGATCAGCTCACCATTAAGGTCTCATTATTAAAACAACAAACAAAATAGGTCCTTATTCATTAATGTTGTGTAGATATTAAATGAGCACATATTTGAGCACATGAAATAACATATGAACAGATCTGATTTATGAAACTGTCATAAAAAAAAAACATCAAAACAAATAGTGATTTGAGCATCAATGATGACTCAACATCACCTGCTTCGACAAAAGCTCCCACCCACTAGTCTGGAATCTGCCATGTTTTGCTGTTAATATGGAATTACATAATAACCTCAAAAAGGTGAAATGATATTAAATCACTTTTGAATAGCCCAAGACTCAATTTCCATGTGAGAGCATGGATGTGCTCTCAATTAAAGGACTAAAGGGATTAAAGCTGACTAAGAGTCAAGTATGTGTGTTCTGATTCAAAATGTCAAATTAGCCTGCATATTGGCACTAAACTCCATTATCTATATTTCAATACAAGGTTCACATGTGAACAATTGTGATTATTAACATTATTTATGCTCATACGTTATGCTCAAATTGACATGGACTGCGACCAGATGTGTGCAGATTATCTAACATATGCAACGATGATGAATAAAGGAAATAGACTCTGACTGACCTTATTATAGACTGCTTAACTGGAATTGGCATTTGTTTGGTTTATACCTTTATACCTTTCCTTAGCTCTCATGTGCATGATGTGATAATGTATCAGTCTACAGCTGGCTGAGACACAACTCAGCAGGCATAGACTGCTAAGTGTGTATAAAATTATAAAAAATAACTGTCCATTATCCCTTCTGGTATCAACATATAAGCATTTGAATCAAACTATTAATTTATTTACAGAAATAAAAACCGTATACTGGAGTACAGAGCCAAAATCAAGAAACATTGTGTCATGTATCAGATACTGAATATTGATTTGGTGCCAGAGTCCCTGCTTTTGACGCATTATTTTGCATGTTTCTTGGTGATCGATCTGTTTTGTGTGTGAAGGTCGTATGTTGCTAAATGACTCAAAGAAGGGCCCCCCACATGTACAGTACAGAAGACCATATGGCTGTGCTGCCCTGGCCATGAGTGATGTCTTCAGCTCCATCACAGACCCAAAAGAGGAAAAGGACTTTGTGCTAAAAATCTACACGTGAGTGTGTTCAAGTGTTTGCATGTGTGTATGCGCTATTGCAAGAGCTGTCCTCATATGTTTAATATTTGTTTATTTGTTATATGTTTTTTTTTTCTTTAGCTGTAACAATGAAAGTGAGTGGTATCAGATCCATGAGAACATCATCCGAAAGTCCAGCACGAAATACTCAGCCCCGAGCACCAATTATGGTAATTTGAGGGAAATACTCATGGCAAATGTCATTTACTGAAGATGTGCTCCCCCATAGTAAATTTCACTAAAAGGTGGAAAACTCTTCAGAGGTTCTGTCCCTCTTTGTGTGTGTGTTTTAAATTTTTTTTTTTTTTTAGGTCTAATAGTATCTCTGCAGCTGTTCCGTGGTGATCTAGATGCCTTGCGAAGAGAAAATCAGATGCAGTTCAATGGGGCTGTGACTCTTACACGTAAACTTGGATTTCCTGATATCATTCTACCAGGTAGGAGTGGCAGATGTTTGATACAGTGCATCCGGAAAGTATTCACAGCGCTTCACTTTTTCCACATTTTGTTATGTTACAGCGTTATTCCAAAATGGATTAAATTCATTATTTTCCTCAAAATTCTACAAACAATACCCCATAATGACAACGTGAAAGAA
>JANDJT010000190.1:10894895-10908648 GCA_024331685.1 Stegophilus panzeri | reverse complement strand
AATATGCAATCAAATATAACAATATGCAACCAAATGAAAACAATTCAGGCCTATGCAGAAAAGGCAATAACAGTGTTTACCGGAGGAGAGACGCAGCCAGATTACCCAGTAGAGTGATGCAGGGATGACATCATTTTGTATCAGAACCCGGAAGTTAGCGTCACAAAAACCCAATAGAATTTTCCCATAGGCTTTTGGATTATTGCAAAAAAATAAACTTTGTGATCACAAATATTACTATAATAATACTAACACGTTTTGTCCATCAAGATCATTTTCACAAATGAACACAACTTTTATGAAGTTTGAAACCTAAATACAATCGCTAGAAAAAAAATCTAACCGTATGCTATAAACAAACTACACCACGGTCACTAAACGAACTACACCACGGTCGCTCGACTTCAGCGTCACCATCACCAAGCTTCCAACAACTTTTCCAAACTTGATTTAAAAATATTTTCCATAATACGGATTTACTCTGTGGATGAATCTTCATCCACATTTTTTTGGGAATCGTGCACAGCATACCTGAACCAGTTTATTTACAAAATCTTTTCCTGTTCGGCGTGATGACGTTTAATGTCCCAAACAATGTGTGTAGTGCCATTTAGCAAGTTGTTAGTGTCATGATTTACCCTTGCACAAGCGCTGGAGCCTGAAGCGAAGCTGGCAGCTCGAGCGCTAAAATGCTAACTCGTTTCCAGGTTTTGGCATACAAAATGACGTCATCCCTGCGCCACTCCATAGTGACTGGCTGTAAGTTTAGGAAGCGCTTGATTGGATCTGAAGCGGAGTTTTTTATGAGAGGAGGACTAACTTTAAATGTCAATATTGCAGTTGATCATGTTCATGTATTCGTGGGCAGTCAAAATCGTAATCGAGATCAATATTCGATTAATTGTGCAGCCCTACTCTGTGAAATGTTGTTAATAATGTGTGGCAGCATCAAAAGGTTAGCTGATCTCTCACTCTCATTCTCTCTGTGTTTCACATATTTAAATCTTGTAAAATTATAGTCTACATTTACATTGGTGCACAAACAAAAAGAGGAATGAAACATTGCCATATAAAACATTTAATATTCTTCATGTGAATAGCCCACTTTAGACAATTCTAACCATCTACAGAATGTCATGAACTAGCCTTTCAACGGCGTCTCAGTAACATGTCATGCATTGTACCATGAGAGTCCACATGAAATGTGAAACTGTGATTGAGCTAGAGATGAGTTAACAATCAATAGATCTACTAAGCATGAAGAGCTATTAACTAGATTATCCAAATAAAGCAAGAGACATGTTCAAGCTCGTAGCCTATAAATTATATACTAAACATCAACAACCATAAACTGTACTGTCCAAAGAAGTGAAAGATAAAAGGGAAAACTTGACAGTCTATAGAGCAAGGGTTCCAAAGCTTTTTGTACAAACACCACCAAATGGACATAATAAATTTTTTGCTCAATGCCTCCAAGCCTTGACCACTCTACATAGCAATTGTAACATTTTATTATGCATGTAATAAACACTATATGGCCAAAAATTTGTGGAAACCAGACCATAACAGTCATATGTGTTTTTTGAACATCCCATCCCATTCCCCCTCTGCAGTCATAATAACCTCCAGCCTTCTGGAAAGGTTTTCCACTACATTTTGGAGTGTGGCTGTGGGGATTTGTGCTCATTCAGCCAAAAAAGCATTAGTGAGGTCAGGTGCTGATGTTGGGGTGAGAAAGCCTGGGGCAGAGTCAGCGTTACTGTAAAATGTTTAGCGATTTTATGCACAGTGATTTTAAGTAGACTGACATGCTCTGTTTCTCTTCAAAACGTTCTACTATTCTCTCAAAACTAAAACTCTGACCTTACCTTCAAAAGAATTTACTTATAAATTCTGAAAATGTAGGGAAAAAACAGTTAAAGGAATTTGTCTATTTTTATTGTTGAATTGCTATGCTTAGTGCTGCATGGCAGGATAGTTATAAGACTAAAATAGCACATACACTCTTCATTTAAATGTGCCTTTAAATGCAACCCCCAGTGACATTTTAAAATAGTCCCACATAAAATCCATCTTTGTAGTTCTTGGTATTAATCTGTAAAATAAATGAATAAGACAAAAGAGGAGTTTGTGTATTTCTCTCGTAACCCCATTTGTAAATCAAGTGACTCCTAGTTTGGGAACCCCTGCTATAGATTGTGTTTCGATTGTGTCCAAAAATTCAAAAACTATACAGTTTGCCATTTTGTTGAGATGATAGGCTTGTTCATGACAGTCATCTAGCTGGTTGTTGATGGTATTTAGATGGTTAGTTGACTTTTTTTAGTGTGGAAATTGGACTATACAAAAAGTGCAACACTAGGATATTGTTAATTTGGCTGGGGTAAGTATACTCCCTCACATTCTCACCCAGTGTGTGGTGGTCAGAATAAATCTCCATCCCTGATGAGGATTGATGCAACAGGACACATGACATCTCCTGACTCACTTGGTCTAAAATCTCTAAAATCTAAAATTATTTTATCTGTAACATGTAAAAGCAAACGATTTAGTTGTGGCTATTAAATGTGAATCAGACAGTTGCTGTGTTATGCACAGAACCTGTACAATTAACTGAATCATTAACATGTATAAGAAAATTAATGTAACTCCAGACATGCTAAATTTACTATTTTGAAATCATTGTGACGAGGAATCATCTGTTATAAACAGCTTGTCCTAGCACGCATACACATACGGTCACGTAATGAGGGTTAGGACAGAAGCAAGTGCAGGTATGGCAGTTTAATAAAATAGCAAGTCCAAGGGATCAGGCAGAAATCAATAAACAAAGACAGGCAGAGGTCAGGCAAACAGTCCAAGCAAGGCAAGCCAAGGCAAAAAGACAAGGTCAAAACCAGAATAAACAAACATGGTGTCAAGGCCTGATAACAGCAAAGACAAAATGTAACTGCGCATATTACTTCGCAAAGACAGTGTGTATGAGAGTCTCTTTTATGTGTTGTGTGACTGTGAGTGTAATTGAGAACAGGTGTCTCTAATTAGTCCTCAGGAGAAGGTGATGTGCCTGTGTGTAGTTTTTGGGACTTGTAGTCGTTGCCCATGTTTGTAGTTTGCGGTGCATTCAGGGAAATGGAGTTGTGAGTTTGCCATGACATGACACATACGAGTGAACATGCAGAAAAGCACATAAGAATTCTGCAAATGCTTTTATTGTGAGTTATGTCTACTGCTAAAATACCAAAATAAAATTTAATAATATATTGGTATGAATATTATTTGTGTTCTTAGAGGGAATGGATATCGTAGTAGCTCAGCTCTTGATAATGTCACGACAATACAGAGAGTATATTTGCCACATTCACATGAGAATTTACTGTATGGATTACTGTTGCATTTTGCATTATGACCACGATACATCATGCAGTTACAATCACAGGCTGATAAGTTCATAGTTAACTATTTTAAATGGTCCAGTGTAATAAGAGAATGGCATTTTAAACTCATTTGAAATGTATTCCAGGAAATCCCAGGTTTATAGGTATATAATATACATATAGGTATATATATATAGGTATATACTCTGTTTCTCTCCCCCTCTCTCAGGATTGTATTAGTGTGGGCTGTGGAGAGCCGAATGTTAGTGAGCATTGCTCCTTTGTCCTGTATCACAATAACAGTCCTCGCTGGGGTGAAAGCCTCAAACTGCCCATTCCTATTGAGCGCTTTCGTGGCTCGCACCTACGCTTCGAGTTCAGACATTGCTCCAGTGAGTACTGCATGTCTACTACTCCACATGCCCTATATACTTACAATTACAAATGAAATATTCTGTGCGATATACTATTAAACCATTATACTATGTACTGTTTTCCCAATTCCACAGCTTCCACAGTAAAATATTTCAAAATGGGGTTATGGAACAAAGAACAAAGTCAAAACAATATAATCTATGTCTATGAGTAGAGCTTTTTGTATAACATAAAAATCCTAAAGAGTTTTGCCATTTTCCCACAATCACTGCACTGCACAATCATCATCAGAATTTCTGTATGGTCATGATGTCATATTTTACATTGAATTACATCATTGTTATTGGTTTTTTTTGTGCTTTTTTTTGCCTTTAGCTAAAGATAAAGGAGAGAAGAAGCTGTTTGGTTTCTCTTTCACTCCACTCATGAGGGAGGATGGAACCACCTTAGGGGATGAGTGCCATGAGCTTTATGTGTATAAGGTGTGCACACACACACACACACACACACACATACACACATGCACACTCACACACACTTTGTCTTACTATCCTTGTGACTACACTCCATGGACATCATTATTAATGCATCTAATTAATGTTATGCCTACACCTAATTCTAAGCCTAACCTTAAAAACAAATCTGTGATTTGTTACACAAAAATGTAAGTTATTAGTACTTGCTTGTTGCTTAGTAAATGCTTTAAATACTGTACTAAATTAAGTCACATAAATATTTGGCCCAAAGTGTATATAATACTTACGTTACTGGGTTTAATACTGGGTTAAACAAAATAAGCAAAAAAAAAAAGGAATGTTTACTTGAACTGATTGCATACTAATGTTAACTGATTGAATTTTGTGTTGTTTTCAATATTTCTTGGGTTGTGTTGGCTTTAAGACCTAAGGCTTAGTGTTAAGTAACATTTCCTTGTTTCACTCTTTTTGTGTTTCTCGGTTAGGTGTATGGTTTCTGTGTGTGCAAGCACATTAATAAAGTACTCTTGTTGCATTTTGCCAGTTCAGCCTTTATGAATGCTGATGTAAATGCATTTACTGCATTGGAGGTTGGAACCACTTAAAGTTTTTCAACTATTATGGTTTTTCAAATATTATCTTTCATGTAGTGTGTTTTATAGCTGTTTGTGAATGTAAAAAAGTTTCAAAAATAAAAGCACAGGACAAACAGAGTTATTGACAGCTGAAACGAGTCGTTAATAATTCCAGACTTACTTCCTGTACTAACCTACATACGTTTAGTCTTCATTGGCTACTTGCAAACAGATGGAGCTGAAAGGCGTTATGGTAGTGGCCATTTCCTTTTCGAAACACGCTGACAGCGGTAGACCAATCACAACAGACTGGGACCTCTGACCAATCAGAGCAGAGTATGCTCTCTGAAAGGAGGAGTTTAGAATTAATCATTTTGAATGGATCATTGAATGAGTCGTTTGAGACACTGGGGGAAAATGGTAATGCTGCAGTTTAAATTATGAGCACATTAAAGTGTTTTTTTTTTTTTTTTTTTACCCTGGATGCATGTAAATCTATTGTATAAGATCTCTAAAACAAAATTAGGCATGTTTCAAAACCATAATAGGTGCACTTTAAGGTGTTAATGGCAATTAAATAGTAACAATTATAAATAATCCAATTATAAAATTTTCAAAATCCCAAATTTTATTTTACATTTTTATTTGTGCAAATGGTGACCATTTAACTCAGGTTTGAGTAAAGTTGACTGATTAAAGAAAGAAAACATCTAGTTAAATGTAATTTTTTTAGGAGAGTATTCTTTGGTGCCATGTAAACCTTACTGTAAAAATATGTTTAGTTAAATTTACTGAGTCTTCATGTGTGGAAATTTTTTACCATACTTTTCTTGAGTAAACCTCACTCCAATATTTTTTTCAGAGCAGTAACATTTATTATTATTATTATTATTATTATTATTATTATTACTACTTTCTTTAATTTATTATAATTTTTTTTTTTTTTTTTTTTAATAAAAGCAGTTTTCCTTTAGGATGCCAGCCAAACATTCTCTCAAGGTCAAACTGTCAGATATTCCTATCCCACCAAGATATAAAAACTGTAGGATTAACAACAAAAAACAAAAACCTACTTGAAAATTCTCCTCCCTTGTTCTTTTCCTTCTGATTTCCTTTCCTCCCTCTCTCTGCTTCCTCTTGGTACTTTCAGGATACTGAAAGATAGATGCTTTACATTTGCATCCAAATATGTACTTTTTAAAGCTACAGAATGTACGAGTTTGTAATTTCTTAGTCTCTGTTTGCAGAAGAACATTTTGTAACGTGGGTTGTGCTGTGCTGTTCTCCTGCACTCTGATTGAAGTCTTGGCTGTAAATGCACACATTTAGATACAATTCAGTGCTGTGTTTTGAGTCACAAACTGCACAACAAGTGGTATGCCAAAATGGTAATGACACCAATAGTGTAGTACCATAACATTCAACAGTTTATCACCCACATTTTGATACAAACAAGGATAAATCATACGATTGTCATCTATCATTCACTAGCTTCCCACCAAAAAAAAATGCCTTACCTAGTTAGCAAGAAGAAAAGCTAAAACTCTACCATGCCTGATCTATCATTACTATTATCTTTATCATCACCTCTTATAGTATATTATTTGACTTTTTACTGTCCTGTTTGCCTAATTTCACTCTCACACCTCTATCTCTGGCTGCTGACTCCTGCCAGTCAAGGTGTATTTTGGACTTCTTTTGTGCCTAAAAGTAGGGCATGATGACGTTTGTTATAGCCTAGCTGGCATCTGACGTAGGCGTACACAATTCCATCCAATTCTGATCCAATTCCCTTGTCAGTGCTAACTGTGACTAGTCAGGGTGACTCACAGCTCAGGAACATCAGATTATAAATTATTTTTTCTCCCATGACTGAATTATCATCTGTTTCATTTTTAACAAAACAATATGCACTATAGTCTTCAAGTAATTAAAATTTGCATTAACCAAAAATTTTCTTTTGGTTGAGGATTAAACTTTATTATTAAGTCTCAAGCAATGGAAAAGAAAAGAGAATATTGTAGGACATAAAACTCTTACCACAATAAGAGCTGGGATGTCTCATGAGATCAGTGAGAATAAATTAGATGAAATATTACTGGTTGTAAAATCTGAAAAATGTAACTTTAATCACTGCCTTTACTAAATTCAATACATTTACAGCATCACCAAAGCATTACAGAATATTATTCCCACTTGAATTAATTTAGTCTCATCTTAAGGGCTGTTAGAGTTTTTATCAGCTTTAGTGAAGATCATTAGATGAAACCTTGAAGGCAAGAGGAATCAGGTCAGTGTAAGTGTAGACTTCAGGCGTAGAAGTTTCTCAGAAAACATTATAACCTGACTCATTTTCTTTTTTTTATAAAAGTAAGAAAATAATGCAAATAGGAGCAATAAAATATGTAACCTTTTGATTTTACTACATCAGGCTTTATGTATCCCAGTACCGCATCTATACAAAACAGCCAACATAACGTAATGACTTTAATTCAATGCATTTCAACGTGATTTTTATTTGTATAGTGTTGTAAACAACAGGAATCGTCACAAAGCAGCTTTTGTCACGAAATCCACGTAATGAAGGTTAGGATGGATGCAAGTGCAGATAAGAACTTTTAATAAAGAGAAGCAGGCAGACGAATCCAAATCATGAGACAATAGTGTGGTCAAGAAACAAGCAATGGGTAAGGTGATCTGTAAACAGGCATGAACTAGGCAAGGCAAGAATCGAGAACAAGGAACAAGAAGCAAGATCAATGAACATGAAACAAAATGAGGAACAGGGTACAAATGCTTAGTACGGTGATAACACTCACTAGTTCGCAAAGTCGTTGTGTTCAAACAGTCTCTTTATACTGTGGTATTGAGTGCTGTGAATTTGATGCAGGTGTGCGTGATTAGAATGAATGCCAGTGTTCTGGGAATTTCAGTCTATGGTGGCCATGTTTGTAGGCTGCAATGCAGCATGGGAAATTTAGTCACTGGTTCGCTGTGATATGACAGCTTTACAGATATCCACATGTAGATTTAGATTCCTAATGAGCGAGTCAGAGAGGACAGCAGTAAAGACTCACTGAGACAGCATTACAAATAAACCTTGAGATTTTCGAGAGAACCATCCTCTTCTGGATAGTGGGATTCAAAATCATTACAGTACACAGTTTTATAGAGAAAAGGCAAATATAACTACGTGTGAATAAGAGTCCTTAGCAAGTTGATATATAGTGGTGCTTGAATGTTTGTGAACCCTTTAGAATTTTCTATATTTCTGCATAAATATCATCAGATTTTCAGACAAGTCCTAAAAGTATATAAAAATACAAATTAAATAAATGATACAAAAATATTATACTTGGTCACTTATTTATTGAGGAAAATGATCCAATATTACATATCTGTGAGTGGCAAAAGTATGTGAACCTTTGCTTTCAATATCTGATGTGACCCCCTTGTGCAGTAGTAACTGCAACTAAACGTCTCTGGTAACTGTTGATCAGTCCTGCAGATCGGCTTGGAGGAATTTTAGCCCATCCCTCAGTATAGAACAGCTACAGCTCTGGGGTGTTGGTGGGGTTCCTCACATGAACTGATTGCTTCGGGTCCTTCCACAACATTTCTATTGAATTAAGGTCAGGACTTGGCCATTCCAAAATGGGCAGCAATGTTCTTTTTGGAGAGCAGTGGCTTTCTCCTTGCAACCCTGCCATGCAAACCATTGTTAGTCAGTGTTCTCCTGATGGTGGTCTCATGAACATTAACATTAGCCAATGTGAGAGAAGCCTTTAGTTGCTTAGAAGTTACCCTGGGTTTCTTTGTGACTTCATGGACTATCACACATTTTGCTCTTAGAGTGATTTTTGTTGGTCAAACACTCCTTAGGAGGGTAACAGTGGTCTTAAATTTCCTCCATTTTTTACACAGTCTGTCTGACTGTGGATTGGTGGAGTTCAAACTCTTTAGAGATGATTTTATAACTTTTTCCAGCCTTATGATCAAGCTGAGGTCCTCAGAAATCTCCTTTGTTCATGCAGTGATACACTTCCACAAACATGTGTTGTGAAGAACAGACTTTGATAGATCCCTGTTGTTTAAATGAAACAGGGCACTCACTCAGACCTGATTGTCATCCCATTGATTGAAATCACAATTAGGTGACTCTATTTTCACCTAATTTCATGTTCACATACTTTTGCCACTCACGGATACGTAATATTACTCAGTAATAAATGCATAAGTATAATATTTTTGTCTCATTTGTTTAATTGGGTTCTCTTTATTTACTTTAAAGACTTCAGAGTGAAAATCTGATGTTTTTTATGGGGTTAGAATTGTTTCATAATACCAAATAAATAGATTACGATCCGCAAATAAATATAGTGAGATTTACAAAAATGAAACAAATTGACAAATCCATTCAATGAGATCCACAAATATATGTTAGTAGTTTCACAAAAATAAATTAAATTGGCAAATAATTAAAATGAGATTTTTCAAATAAAATTATTTTTACAAATATGTTTTTATGTTACAAACAGAACTCTGCCTTGCATTCATTTGTGGATCGCATCCTGTGCGTTTATGGATTGTTGCACACATTTGTGGATTTTGAAACATTTCTAGCATCAAGAGTACACACAAATCCACAAATAGTTGGACTCCGCCCACCATCTACTCAAGCCAATCGGATAACTGCCACATTGCGCTGACCAATCGTAGCATGTTCTCGCTCCAAAAAATCACATTTTGTTTTACAGTCAGGACAGGAACAGAGTTTTAGGTCATTTTTATGCAGATATATAGAAAGTTCTAAATGGTTCAGAAACTTTCAAGCACCACTGTAACTGTATAACATATAAAATGAATGACTGCAATGTGCTTGCTGAAAGTTATGACCTCTCTCTCTCTCTCTCTCTCTCACACTCTCTCTAGTGTGATGAGAACACAACATTTACTAATCAAGGCCTGTATTTGAGTATGCCATGCAGTAAAGCAGACCTAAACACCTGTCCTGCGATTCCAGCAACATTTCCTTTCCAGCGCAGCAACAAGGAGAGTTTTTGCATCAGCACCATATTGGTTTCCACAAAGCTCACACAGAATGGTAAAACCCACACACCCACACTGATCTGATCTGTTTTCAACCATTATGCTAATTATATTAGTTAATGCTGGGTTTTTTTTTGTTTGTTTTTTTATTTATCCCTTTGAATAAAACTTGACTACAAAGCTAGAAAATATTAGAATTATAAAGATTTGAAAATATTTTTTAAATGTTTAGAAAAAACAGTTTTCATAACCATTAACATAAGATGCCAAACAATAAAGCACTGCAAAAAAGAGCAAAGTTTCATCATTGATCTTTGCTGTATAATGTTTGAGTTTGGTTTATGTTTCTGAGAACCAGCTTAAGCTTTGATTTATCTGAACATTTGCAAGCTGTTCATTAAACATTAAGGGTGAAGCAAATGTCTTGTAGCATGCATTTATGTTCATGTTTTGTTTTTGCCTGATGGCACGGTCGCACGTTTCGACTGAAATAAGGATAATACAAATGGCACCATCAAATATGAAACATTTATTTGAAAGCATTACATTAAATTTTGCACAGACCTTGTTTAAAGCGGAATACTTGTATGATTCGACTTGGAATGGTTCCATTAACATGAATAGGCTACCTTAAAAATGTAGTTAACTCAGTTCCTGTGAAGAACTGTTTCACTCTTTCAATAAAAGCATTCACAACACATACATAAACACACACAACATTGAACATTGACTGTCATAGTGAACTAATTCATTAATTCAATAGAAGTTGAACTCCTTTTCATTTAACGCACTCTGTGTGTGTGTGTGTGTGTGTGTGTGTGTGTGTCTGTGTGTGTGTGTGTGTGTGTGTGTGTGTGTGGACAGTGGATCTTCTGACTCTGTTAAAATGGAAAGCTAATCCTGAGAGAGTTCTGGACGTCCTAGGCCGCCTAAGAGTAATTAATGGAGAGGAAATTGTTAAGGTGCATACACACACACACACACACACACACACACACACACACACAATTATTGTACATACTGTATATCCACATACTCATATCCCTGTATGGTGGTGTGTTCTGTGCTTTTGCAGTTTCTGCAGGATGTATTGGATACACTATTCTCTCTACTTGATGACAACATTGACAAATATGGACCACTTGTATTTCAGTCACTGGTAAGAAATTATTATTTTTTGCTTAACGGTATAAATATTAAATCAGTCCATACAGGATTTTGCAGAGTTTTTTGTGATTGTTGCGGCTAAAAATGTTTGATTATGCTGTGGCTTTTTTCCAAAATTTGCAATGCAACTTGAGGAGTTTTTTGTGGGGTTTTTGCAGAAAACTACTTGAACTGGCGAAATTGCATTTGCGCAAAATTGTCTTTCACAGTGATGTTTGTTGGTAAATGAGACCTTTTAGCTGTACTCCTATTCAACACATGCGAATCTATGAGGTCTTTGGCTGAATGCGCATTGTGATGACATCAAATGGCATGTTGTGATGATGTCACATGACATGTCTTGGCCCAAATCTGCGGTAATTTTGAAAAAATGCAAGCTCCTGAGAATATCGTGTAGTTTCCTTGATTAATTACTGTGATCACAAAATCCTGGAGGAACTGATAAATACTTCAAATAAATACATTCATGACTCCAGTACCATTATATAAAGGAGTGTCAGTGTTTAATTATGATTTATGTTTATGAGTGTTTATGCATATGTGTTTCAGGTGTTCATCATTAACCTGCTCAGGGACCCACGGTATTACCATTTTCGCCCAGTTATGGATGCCTACATACACAACCAGTTCGCAGGAGCACTGGCCTACAAGTAAATAATATACCACAGGATATTGAAGCACAGTTTTCACAAAGATCCTTAAAAATAATTATGTAGGTTATATAATATGAAGAGCAAATTTGTCCATTATGTTCATCAGTTAAGAATATTGAACATTAAAGTGCAATGTTACGTAGATTGGTCATCATTTTATTTGATATAAAGACTGAGGACTGAAAAGTGACTGCCTAAAATTTAATAATTTTTGGTTCCAGAGCCACGAATTGACCACAGCTTTGCAACTGCAATCACTCCTTCACTCATAATTTCATAACAAATTGTAACAAATATGAGGACTTATTTTGACTACTGTGCAAGGTTGTTTAAAGGGGACCTATTATGCAAAATTCACTTTTACATGGTGTTTGTAACATAAACGTGTGTTGGCAGAGTGTGTACACAACCACCCTATAATGGTAAAAATCCACCCATAAATCATAAATAGTGTCTCAAAATGAGTCGTTTTGCTTTTTCTATGCAACGTGACATCACATTGGAACAGGCCCCACCCATGACTGGTGATGGACGCTGCCCTATTAGCATAGATCCTGCCCTGAATGAGCTGCACACAGTAAGCCATGTTCTCTGCACTGGAGCAGCTATAGTGATGAGAGGAATGTTTCAGCTTTGTAAGCTTTGTAAGTGTTCTGTTGTTGAATGAACATAAGAGTCTTCATGTACTCCTGGCATCAGAGCCACTAAAGACACAGCGGAGTAATTCTATTTTTTAAGGAAATATGCCCCAAAAAATAGCTACATTCGTATATGTTTCTTCGAATCATTTTACACCAGACTGCTTTGTGAACGAGGGTCAATATAAAACAGTATTTGCTGAAAAGTTTATTCTCAAGCATGGATCAATACCAACTGTTTGTGATCCAGCTTCATATCCAGAAGACGTAAGTATCGCACTTTATATTTTGTGAATGTTTGCAAATCACCTTACCAAATGTGCTTGTTAGCAAATTCCATGGTTAATGCGGCTAAAGTTACCATTGTCTCTGGTTGTATGAGCCCAGAGACATGTCGTAATTTTGATTTTTAACCTGAAAACGCTTACTGTCTGTATAATTCATATATGTATATATAGGGCTGAATTCTGGTATTTATGGTGTCAGTCATATTGGTTCTCCTGATTTGATGTTGTCGTAGTATCCGAAGCACGAGCTGTAAAGGCACAGCCCTCTTCTGGAAAGGTGGCAGGTAGCAGCAGCTCATTTACATTTAAAGAGTGTCACATCAGGGATTTGAGGCGGATGCAAATGCAGAATATAAGTGAAATGTTTAATAAAGTAACAAACAAAGCACAACGCAAGACTTACATAGAACAAAGATGAGCAAAACGTGATACACGAGGACAGAACAAGCAACGCAAGAAAACTTGTGCAGTGCAGAAAGTGACTAAATATATATACCAGTGGTAATGAGCTTAACGTGAAACAGGTGAATTGAGACAGGTGACATGGTGCAGTGGCTGATGGGAAACGTAGTTTCTAGTCCATCTCCAATATTACATGACAGAACCTCTCCTTCCACCTGGCTCCTGAAGCATGTAATCAGTTCAGGAGGGAGTCCTAGATGTCCTTAAGCATTTCAGAGTTCCATTGTGTGTCATCCCTCACGGGGCTGGATATAGGACGCTTGACGTGCTCACTGAGGTTCAGAAATGCGACGTTCACCATGAAGCTAGAGGGGGGAGCGACGCTCTCTGTGAGACCAGAGGGGAGGAGCAAAGTTCTCCACGAGGCCAGAGGGAGGAGCAATGCTCTCCACGAAGCATGAGGGGGGAGTGATATCCTTCGTGGAGCAGGAAGGGGGAGCGACATATGGCGCGAAGCAAAGAAAATGAACCACTATTAGGTAACAAAGAGACACACATGAAAACAGTGTGTTTTTACTTCCACACAAAAAGGTGCATTTACAGCATGGTATAATAAATTATCCGTGGGGTATTTTGAGCTGAAATTTCACAGACACATTCTGGGGACACCTGAGACTTACAGTACCTCACAAAAGTGAGTACACCCCTCACATTTTTGTAAATATTTGATTATATCTTTTCATGTGACAACACT
>JANDJT010000190.1:10876919-10894182 GCA_024331685.1 Stegophilus panzeri | reverse complement strand
ACGGAAGGTGGAGGAGCACAAGGTCTCTAACATCCACCAGCTCCGTGATGTTGTCATGGAGGAGTGGAAGAGGACTCCAGTGGCAACCTGTGAAGCTCTGGTGAACTCAAATGTGAGGGGTGTACTCACTTTTGTGAGATGCTGTATATTACATCTTGTAAAAAGGGACATAATAGGTCCTCTTTAAAGCTATTTTTTGTACTTTCTACACTGGAATGCTGTATAGCTCATATCTTGTTACACAGTCCAAAAATGTATTTTAAAATGTTTGTGTGTAGAGAGCTGATTCGCTGTCTGAAGTGGTATATGGATCGCTCTGCTGAGGTTGTGCGACAGGACCACATTCAGGATGCTATGAAGGTCAGTATGATCACTTGTAGTTGATCCCAAACTTGTGTGTGTGAGTGGGCATGTTTTTATATCTTGGTGGTGACCAAATGCCTCTACAGTGTTTGAAGAGTTTTGACCATGTGGGGACATTTTGAAAGTCTCCTGAAGAAAAATAGTTTCTTATATATATATATATAGACAGAGACTTCTCTGTCTTGCGAGTGGAATATCGCCCTTTTATACTCTCCCCTCGCCTGCTGGATGGTGGAATTCTTCCGTGCGATGCACCATTCACCGGCTGTGTGTGTGTCGGCTGCCCCGCCCCGCCGCCATGTGCTCTCCGGCCGTCCAAAACATTGGTGGTGCTGAAGCGGAGCTGTCTCTTCAGCACCACCGCGGCAGTCGCGGGAGGAGTGATCTTTGTTTCCTGTACGCCGGCCGCCGGCCTGTCGCCACAGTACCCCCCTTCAGCTCCGAGCCTACTGCCATCGTGTGTCGGGCCAACAGTACATCCTGTCGCGAGAGGCCATCTACATTCCCATGGTGGGTCCCTGCCTGGTGCTGGACCTGGAAAGAGAAATCCTGCAATGAGTGGAACCATCGGGTTACCCTGGCATTAGTTTCCTTGGCCTTGGCCATCCAGTGCAGTGGGGCGTGGTCTGTCACCAGGACAAAGTGGCAACCGGCCAGGTAGTATCGCAGCTCCTCGATGGCCCACTTTATCGGCAGGGCCTCTCTTTCCACGGCCGCATACTTCCTCTCAGCTGGGGACAACTTTTGACTGATGTAGAGGACCGGATGTTCCTCTCCATCGAAGGTCTGCGAGAGAACAGCGCTCAGCCCAGTTTTGGATGCATCTGTGTGCACGGTGAATGTAAGGGCGAAGTCTGGGTTGCATAGCACTGGGGCACTGGTGAGGGCCTCCTTTAGGGCTTGGAATGCCTGCTCTGCCTCCCCAGACCACTTTACTCAGTCTGGCTGGCCCTTCTTCGTAAGGTCTGAGAGGGGGGAAGCTACAGAGGAGAAGTTAGGCACGAACCTGCGGTAATACCCCACCAACCCCAAGAAAGCATGTACCTGTCTCTTTGATGTGGGCCGGGGGTAGTCCTTCACTGCCTCGACTTTCTTCACCTGTGGCGAAGAACGGTAGCCCAGGTACTGTGCCTCGGTCAGCCCTAGGTGGCATTTCTTGGGATTGGCTGTCAGCCTGGCCTTCTGGAGTTCCTTCAGAACCTCCCCCAGGTGGAATAGGTGGTCCGACCAAGTGGAGGAGTGGATGACCACATCGTCCAGGTAGGCGGCCGTGAACATACGATGGGGTCGCAGGACGATGTCCATCAGTCACTAGAACGTTGCGGGCACTCTGTGTAGCCCGAAGGGGAGAACCTGGTACTGCCAGTGCTCAGTGGCTGTACTGAAGACAGTCTTCGGTCTCGCATCCGGTGCCAGCGCCACTTGCCAGTAGCCTTTCATTAGGTCCAGGGTAGATATGAACCAGGCCCTCCCCAATCACTCCACGAGGTCATCCACTTGGGGGAGGGGATAGCTATCAAACTCGGAGACCTGGTTCAGCTTCCAGAAGTCATTGCAAAGCCGCATACTTCTGTCCGGCTTCGGCACAACGACAATGGGGCTGGACCAGGGGCTGTTGGACTCCTCTATGATGTGGTCCCGCAGCATTCAGCTGACTCCCTTCTCGATAGCCTTGCGACAGGCCTCTGGGACACAGTAGGGCCGCTGTCTTACCGCTACTCGGGTCTTGATCTCGTGGTGGACCAGCTGCGTCATTCCTGGGGAGGTAGAGAACACATCAGAGAACTGGTCCACCAACTCAATTAGCTCCTGTCTTTGTGTGGGGGTAAGATCTTCCCCCAATTCTACCAAGGTACCTTTCTCGTGATCTGTGTCAAGAGCCGCGTATGCCGATACTACTGGCAGCGGTTCTATCCACTTCTTCAGCAGATTCACGTGGTAGAGTTTTTCCTCTTCTTGCTTACCGGGCTGCTGCAGGCAGTAGTTCACGGTGGCTTTTCGCTCAAGGACAATGTACGGACCTTGCCACAGGGCCAGGAACTTACAGGAGCCACTGGGCACTAGTAGGAGCACCCGATCACCAGGTTGGAAATCCCGAGGCTGCGTGGGACAGTTGTACACCCTTTTCTGTTCTTCCTGGGTGGCTCGCATGTGCTCCTGATCTATCGGGGTTACCCGGTCAATCTTCACCTGCATCTCCTGCTCGTAGTCGATGACCGAGCGGAACGGGGATGGTTGTTCCTTCCACGCTTCACGGGCCATGTCCAGCAGTCCTCGAGGTTGCTGTCCAAAAAGGAGCTCGAAGTGGGTGAAACCCGTGGACGCTTGGGGACACTCCCAAATGGCGAAGAGCACATAGGGAAGGAGGAGGTCCCAGTTCCTTCCTTCCTCGTCTACCACCAGGCATAACATCTGTTTTAGCGTCTGGTTGAATCTTTCGACCAGTCCATCAGTTTGCAGGTGGTAGACAGACGTCTTGAGGTGTTTCACCTGTAACAGCCAGCACAGATCAGACATTAGTTTGGACACAAAAGGCGTACCTTGGTCGGTCAGAATGTCCTTTGGGATCCCCCCATGACTGAACAGGAGTACCAGTTCTCTGGCAATGTTGTGGGAGGTGGCTTTGCATAGTGGTACCGCCTCGGGGTACCGGGTGGCATAGTCCAGGATGACGAGAATGTACTCGTGGCCCCAGGCGGGCTTGGGGAGCGGCCTACGAGGTCCATGCCGATCGTTTCGAGGGGGACGCTTATGATGGGAAGAGGGATCGGGGCACCGGCGGGGGTTTCCTGGGGGCGGTACGCTGACACTGAGGGCACTGTTGACAGAAGGCCTGGACCTGTGCGTCCATCCCCGGCCAGATGAAGTGGTCTTTCAGTTTTTCCCCGGTGTTTCGGGCCCCCAGGTGGCCCCCGAGTGGATGGGCATGGGCCAGGTGTATCAGCGTTTGGGTTCGGGTCTTGGGGACTACCGGGAGGTCCACATTTTCCCCTCTGTGCTGTGTCCAGTGGTATAGCAGGCCTCCCCTGACTAAAAAGTAGGAGGTGGGTAGCCTGTGTTCTGGGTTTTGGTCGACCCCCTCAATCTGACGTACCTGGGCCCAGCAATGCTTCAGGCAGTCGTCCTCTTTTTGCTCCCGGCCGAAGTTCCCCTGCCGTCTCACCTGTTGAAATACAGACGAGAATGGGTTAGGGGGTGTGTGTGACTTACCTTCGGCCGGGGCATTCTCCTTGCCCCGAGCCATGTAGGCCTCCTCCCTTCGCTGGGCTGGTTTTGGCGGGTCCGGAGTGTGGCAGCCCCCTCCGGCCGGCCCAGAGTCTTGGCTCTCCTTCAGCATCCCCCAATCTGGTTTCATCAGCCTGGCCTCCTCCTGGGGGGTCCCGTAGCCGGGGCGGTTTCGGATGATCTGCAGGTCGGGCCAATGTGGCGGTCCCCTTCCGGGCAGGCTATGGGGTTGCTGCCCGTCCCTGCTGAACTCCAAGAGGGGCAGGGCGAGTTCTAGGGCAGTTAGCAGCTCCTTGGGGGTTCCAGGCATGCATATTCCCACGGTTGGGCGCGCTGGGGGCGGCAGAGCTCTCAGGAACCGGTCCATGGCCACCTTTTCTGCCACCTCAGTGGCGGTGCACTGGTTAGGGTGGAGCCACCATTTGGTGAGGCACAAGAGGGTGTTCATTTGTCCATGGGGCTGGGCCCCTGGCCGGTAGCTCCACCGGTGAAACTCTGCTGCCGCCTGGTGGGAAGTTCGGCCATACCATGCCAGGATCTCCTTTTTTACCTCTCTGTAGTCCACCGCATCCTCCGGAGAGAGGGCGTAGTATGTGGTGCTTGCTTCTCCGGAGAGCAAAGGACCGAGGATGCACGGCCAGGCTTCCATGCCCCAGCCTTCTCGGTGGACGACCCGTTCGAAGGTCTCGAGGTAGGTCTCGATGTCGTCCTCTGGGGTCAGGCGGGGGAGAAGGTGCCGGGCTTCTTGGCCAGGGTCCCAGAGTGGCGGGGCCACTTTCAGGAGGCTAGTCTCCATGAGACGCTGTAGCGTGGTTAACTATGTCCATATGTTAACTATGTCCATATGTTAACTATGTCCATATATCTATACACCCAAATTATTATTATTATTATTATTATTATTTATTATTATTTATTTATTTATTTATTTTTTACATGTGGTTGTTCTTTTGTGTGTTTAAGTGGGTATGTCTGTGCTCAATGCCCGCATCCTCCACCACTGTAGGGAATTTAGTCAGCGGTGGGCGGAGCACAGACGCACAGAAGGCCGTTTTAGTGTTTCCTGTGGAGAAATCTTTATTCCGGACAGTCTGTGAAGGGGGTATGGGTGCGTGTGTGTGTGCGTTGAAGTGCAATCATGCGGTGAGGGTCTCAGCCATCTGCGGTTACAGCCAGGGGGCGGAGCCTTCCCTCGCGTCAGAGTCGTCTGAAAAAAAAAAACACACACTATAGCGATTAGCAGACATGTACTCGTCGAAAAATCGCCTGAAAACACACCAGAGACTTGCGCACATGCACAGAGAGACTTCTCTCTGTCTTGCAAGTGGAATATCGCCCTTTTGTACTCTCCCCTCGCCTGCTGAATGGTGGAATTCTTCCGTGCGGCGCACCATTCACCGCCTATGTGTGTGTCGGCGGCTCCGCCCCACCTCCACATGCTCTCCGGCCGTCCAAAACATTGGTGGTGCTGAAGCGGCTCTGTCTCTTCAGCACCACTGCGGCAGTTGCGGGAGGAGCGATCTTTGTTTCCTGTGCGCAGGCCGCCGGCCTGTCGCCACAATTTCATTCTACCTCTGAGGTAGAGCTGCCTTCATGCGTCTATTGATTAGGGATATATTCTGGATCAATTGTGACTCTGACAAGGATAAAGCATAATTAAGGATAAAGAATGAATGAATTTTCTACATGAGTGATAATCAGGTGCATTGTTATGGAGTAGTGATGGTTTATACCATAAGAATATAGTGTTGGTAATGGATATCTTATGGGTAAAACTTAATGGCAAGAGTTTGTTTGAGTACTATGTCATAGCTACTGCTGACTAACACTCCTGGGGCCTCATTTATAAAAGCATGTGTAGAATGAGCTCTAATTTTGTGCTTAAGCTCTGTCAGTACACACAAGAAAACTGGCGTTTATCACACATGTATACACACAGCCTTACTAATTGGACGTTGATAAATCCCACACTAATTTGAATGAAGAAACGAAATGTAAATGTAAATGCTTATGGCACTGTTTGTTGTACAGACATGGAGCATGTCAAAAGGTCTAAGAAAATGAACTTCAGTGACAATGAGTTAGAGATACTGTTGCACAAAAAAAAACAACTGTTAATTTGGCATTTATACAAGTAGTCTGGCTATGAAATAATCACTTTTTTCCCCACTTTGGTGGCTACATATGTTTATTATACTGCCAAATTATTATTATTATTACTACTTATTATTTTTGTCTTTTCCAATGCTGTATTTGGAAATGCAATGTATCATAGCATGAGTAATGTGAATGCATAAAATGTGTCATTATTTGGCTCATAGTTGTTTGGGAAATGCCAAATCTGTATCCAGTTTTTCATTGTAATGTGCCGGTGGCTAAAAACCCTAAAATATTGATAAACTAAAACTGTACTGGGCAAATAAAATCAATTGATGAGCCAGTCATCATTCCCAGCATAGAGTTCTGTGCACTTCTTTAAAACATGTTCCTCTTTGCATAATGTTGCATGTGCAAAATCATCAAGCAAGGATTCAAGCACAGTTGTTAAATGAGACCACTGCTTTGTACAGAGATCATGAATTGAATCGAATTAAACTGTTGAACAGTTGGAGATTATTATAGTTTGTTTGCATTCTGAAATCATAGCTATCACCAGCAATGACAAGGACATGTTGTACTGTATATAAACTGTTTCTTCCTCATAGTTACCAGAAACAGCTGGAGAATTTCTGATAAAAATGCAAGAATCAAGAAATAGTGAAATACAACCCCAATTCCGATAAAGTTGGGACAGTATGGAAAATGCCAAAAACCAAACAAAAAGTCATTTGAAAATTTAGTTCACCCTGTACTGTATTGAAAACACATTATTAACACATTATTTGATGTTTTACTTTGTGAATTTCATTTATTTACACTCATTTCAAATCTGATGACTGCAGCACACTCCAAAAAAGTTGGGACAGTCGACTGTTTACCACTGTGTGTCATCTATTATTTCTTTTAATAACACTTATTAAGCGTTTGGGCACTGAAGACACCCGCTGGTTAAGTTTAGCAAGCAGGATTTTCCCCCATTCATCCATTATGCATTTCTTCAGCTGCCTTCGTTGCCTTATTTTGCACTTCATAATGCGCCACACATTCTCAATCGAAGACAGGTCAGGACTTCAGGCAGGCCATGTTAGCACCCGTACTCTCTGCTTACGCAACCTTATGCTTGTGCGCTTGTAATCCGAGTAGAATGTGGTTTGGTGTTGTCCTGTTCTGGATGGCAGCATATGTTTCTCCAAAATGTGTACATATCTTTCTGCATTAATGGTGCCCTCACAGATGTACAAGTTACCCATGCCATGGGCACTGACACACCCCCATACCATGACAGACACTGGCTTTTGGATCATGCCGCTAACAGTCATAACAGTTCTTTTCGTCTTTGGCTTGGAATACACGACGGCTATTTTGTCCAAAAACTATTTGAAATGTTGATTTGTCGGACCACAAAAAACGATTCCACTATGCTACTGTCTATCTCAGATGAGACTGAGCCCAGAGAAATCGGTAGCGCCTCTGCACAGTGTTGATGTATGGCTTCTGCTTTGCATAGTAAAGCCTTAACTATGCGTTGAATGGTGTTGACTGACAAAGGTTTACCAAAGTATTCCTGAGCCCATGTCAGGATATCCATTACAGACTCATGATGGTTTTTAAGACAGTGACGGCTGAGGGATTGGAGATCACGTACATTCAGAAGTGGTTTTCTTCCTTGCCCTTTATGCACTGAGATCTTTTAGTTATATTGTGCACTGTACAAATAAGTGTTGAATTATTCGCTGACGCATCTGTTGGCAGATTGCCGTGCCTCGACCCGTCCATAACTAGGCAGTTTTTGAAGGCTCCTTGTATACTATGATTAGACGATTGCCTCACCTGTTTCACATCACCTTCTTATTTCAACTTGTCACATCGCTATTAGACCTAAATTGCCCCGGTCCCAACTTTTTTGGAACGTGTTGCATGCATCAATTTCAAAATAAATTTTTATCTTCAAAAAACTATGCAGTTGATTAGGTAAAACATCAAATACCTTGTCTTTATGTGTTTTTTGTTTAAATACAAGTCAAAGTACATTTACAAATCACTCATCTTTATTCATATTAGCATTTTCCATACTGTCCCAATTTCGGAACTGGGGTTGTATACTGTATCTACTGTTAATTAGAAGCAGTGTAGAGGACGTTAAGGAGGGGACATATTCAAAATAAATGATCAAATTCTGGTTTTCCTGATATCTCTCAACTTGTTTCTATGAACAGTGAGTGAGAAATAATTTAACATGCATATTTTCACTGATATTAGCTACGACTTCAAGTGGGTCATGACCAAAAAGTTAGTGTAGCTGCCTGTCGTGGGTTTCATGATTGCGGGATGTACTGGATATATTGACAGTCATTATGTTGATTAGATGCATAAAAAAGTATTTACATTCTTTTCTTAGGTGTTATATGTAGCAGATAACCTAGACTCATGTCTGTGTTCATCCGCATACAATACAATGGCCAGGAAGAGTAGGCAGAAGTTCTAGATGGCTTGCCTCAATTTAGCCTTAGTGGGGGCGAGCACTGCTCTCTTCCTGGTTACATGCATGCTGTGGCCATGGGAAATGTGACTTTTGGAGTCTCATAAAAATCCTTTTTCTATTATCATCTGGATGATTCATTCTTTAGTCTGAAAATTGTTGAGTAGAATAACAGGGGTTTGTTGTCCTCTCAATAGCAAGCCTATGTGCTCGGTCCACTTAAAGTTAACAAACTGCAAAACTGCCTTCAAGTTTCACAATTTTCGCACTGTCTGTACCTGTTTTTGAGGTCATCCAATTCAAGCCTTAGGTGCTTGCTTTTGTAATCAAGAACACTGATGCGGATTCAAGAATGCTCAGTGTCCTGGTCATATCAAAACATACAGAGTCTTCATTTGGGTATGTAGTTGTATTTAAATTTAATGCATTTTACAGTGGTGTGAATCATCTTGATGCTGTATTTATAATGTATGCTTCTAAATCCCACTGCCTGATGCACTACAGACATTGTCTAAGGTGCGATCAGGCTGTTGGTAGAACTTTTTTTTTTGCTAAACAGCAGAACAGATTGTCTTTTCACAATCAGTAACAATGATGTAACCGAGCAAAACTGTCATCTCTCCTGTTCACCTCACAGGGAAAATATCGACTGAAAACACCAGCCAGACAGTAAGAACCGAACACCACAGCTCAGCTGAAAGTTTGGCCAATGACTTTTAGTTGAGGGTGTAAACACATTGTGGTACATTAAAATTTTTGTTTGACGAGGATAATGTTCGTATACTTGCTTGGCTCTGTATTAATGCACTTATTGAGCTAACTAGCTTGCTGTTTGTTATTATATTATTATACTAGCTATACTAATGTTATAGGCTATGGATGCTAGGTTGCTCTCTTGTAATAGAGGGTAGGTTGATCTCTTACTCATTCTTATTATTGAATTTGCCTTTTTTTCTTGCCTTTGTCCATGTTGAAAGTTAAATTTAAGCCCATGGCAATACATGAATTTGTTAAAAAAACAAAACAAAACAAAAAAAACAACAACAACAAAAAAAACATGAGTATAAAACCCTTCCAGTTTGCAACCAACACTTCCAACACATCTTAGCCAAGCACATTTTAATCTAATTTCAGAAATATATTTAAATGTGTGTGTCTGTGTGTGTGTGTGTGTGTGTGTGTGTGTGTTTGTGTGTGTTGGGGGTTCTAGGCACTGGAATACCTGTTTAAGTTTATCGTTCAGTCTCGGTCTCTGTATTCACGGGCTACATGCGGCATGGAAGAGGAACAGTTTAGAGCCAGCATTCATGAACTCTTCCAGTCCATCCGTTTTCTGCTCAGCCTGGATGGACGAAATGCTGAAACACTTGTCTGCACACAGGTGAGGCATACACATCTGTAATATTTGCTTGATCCAATATCATGATAGAATACTCTATCATGAGTTCATGATAGAGCTTCATCATCATGAGGGACAGAGGTGGGTAGTAACACGCTACATTCACTTCATTACGTTTACTTGAGTAACTTTTTGAAAAAAAAATTACTTTTAAGAGTAGGGTTAACTGGCCATACTTTACTCTTACTCAAGTTCATTTTTAATCACAGAACTGTACTTGTTCTTTGCTACATTCAGTGGTGTTCCATCGTTACTGTTAAATGTTAATGAATATATGTAGTTTTAATAATTAGTTTATATCGACTTATATAATGAGGTCACGAGTCTCGCGATATGCTGCAGCGGTCTGAATGAGGACGCAACAACCGCTCACTTTTTTAGCGGCTCAGTCCTGGAAAATAATGACCGAATTGGGGGGAGAAGCGGGGAAGAAAATAAAGACAGTCTGCTGCTGGGAAAATGTTTGTTTTTTACTCTGTGTGTGTGTGTGTGTGTGTGTGTGTGTGTGTGTGTGTGCGTGTGTGTGTGTGTGTGTGATTTTGTGTTGAAAGTGACAGGTTCTTTGTTATTGTACTCATCACAGGACTGGGATATGCTGCTTGAAACCAGATTTTATATCATATAAACAGAACAGACAGACTTTCAAGGAGAGGTGTGACTTACAGTTCTTACAGATTCAGGATTTTCACTTCATTTTAATCAGATCTGAAGTAACTAGTAACTTGCTACTTGAGTAATGTTCTCATTGCATACTTTATTACTCTTACTCAAGTAATTATTAACATTATTACTTTTACTGTTACTTGAGTAATTATTTTTATAGTTTTACTTGTAGTTGAGTATATTTTTTGGCTACTCTACCCACCTGGGATGAGAAAGAAAAACATGCATATCATTCTGAAGTTGAAACAACAAAATTTTAGTTATAGAATTCATACAGGATTGAATAGAACAAGAAGATGGAGCTAATTGATGTTCCCAGATGACCGGTTGGATGTTAAAATTTTTCCTCTTTTTCTGTTTAGGCCACATTGCTGACCAGTTTTCCAGACATCTTTGATGAGCTGTTGCAGATGTTCACGGTGCAGGAGGTGGCTGAGCTGGTGAGAGGGACACTAGCAAGCATGCCCAGTACTGTGGACATTGGCCAGTCCATGGATGTGGTTAAACTCCAGTCAATCTCACGTACTGTGGACAGCAGGCTTTTCTATTTCCCAGGTAGGACATGTGCTGTTGGGATTGAGGTCTTATCATGATTTGTCATGGCAGTAACCCATGGATGCATCGGTGTGAACCAGTGTTGAAGGAAGGCATCAAGTTAAAGAAGGAGTAATGATTTCTGAGTAATCCTCACGAAGTGCTTTCATGATTAAGTGATAGAGATCTTGATAGAGATCAATTAACTGTAGGAGTGTAGGAGAGCCAGAAGTGAATGCACAGGCAAGGGAGGAGAGAGGCCAATAAAAGAGACTTTCGGGTGGCCCCAAAGATGTTCTGGCAAATTGTTTGGTGCCTCAGGAGGGGGAGATGAGACCATGCACAAACTCTGCTATAGCCAGTATGGTGGGAGTGTTGACCTCTGTTGGGGATATCATTGCGTGATGGAACTTTGATGAACACTTTCGATCCAGTTGACATGCCAGGAGGTGATGCCAGAAATCACTGATGTTTTAGAGTCCATTTCTGTTGCTGAGATTATGGTGGTTAGAAACTTTCTTGTAAGTCTGCAGTGGTGTGTGGATTTGGAGAAGTTCTATGATCATGTGCCTTGACATTGGTTATGAGAGGTACTGCAGGAGTATGTTGGGACCCACTGGAGAGGTTATATCTTACAGTTAGCTTGGGAGCTGCTGGAATGTATGGCTGGAGATAGAGAAACTGGACTGACATTTGCAGCCTCTTGCCACTGCAACCCCCAACACCAGGAAATGTGGAAGAAAAATGAATGATGAATGAATGGACCTTTACAAATTTTATTTGAATGATTCCTAAATAATAGTTCAATACTTGCTCTACATATACAATAAAAGCCTCATATATAACATTTCTCTCTCCCAGAATCTCGGAGTATTTTGCTTCCCGTAGTACTACATCACATTCACCTACACTTAAGACAGCAGAGAGAGCTTCTGCTGTGTGCCAAAATCCTGAGCAGCATATTCTCCATCCTCAACACTAGTGCTCAGGTACATTCACACACTCTGCTACTGAAGGATGTTTTGTCATAGAGTCTTACCTGCTATATATTTACTACCACACGCTACTCTGCTGTTTCTCTTTGTTCTCGTAGGAGTCTTTGTGTGTGCAGGACGAGGTGGAGATGATGGTGGAGAGCTTATTAGATGTACTCTTGCAAACACTCTTATCCATCATGAGCAAGAGCCAGGCGGTGGAAAACAGCAGAAATCAGCGCTGTCCTCAGTGCACAGCTGAGATAACGGTGCCCGCTTTTCAATAGATTTTAGCTTAGCTTTTGTTCACTGCTTTTTGATGATCGTTCAGGGGCTTTTTATCATAATCCACATCTTTAAAACTTTTTGTTCTGTTCAGATAATAAGGATCTCTTTTTTTAATAGTTAAACTGGAAAAATTATGTGCTTGGCTCAATGAACATGAAAAACCAATAATCATAATCATATTATTATATTTATTATCAGTTATAATCATATTTATTTGTACAGACATTATCTGACTTGAAAACAGCAAGTGTTCAGAAGTCACTGGTATTGGTAAATATCAAAACCTGCCATCAAGTGGATTCACTATCATGTCACTGCAAACTAGCGACTCCATTTCCCAGAATGCACCGCAAATTACAAACATGGCTGACAATGACTACAACTCCCAAAGTCTGTCTTTGTTGCTGTTTTTGCCTTGCCCTCTGCATTATATGCTCTTCAATAAAGGTCTTAACTGCGATTGCATCCGTCCAAACCATCATTACATGACATTCACAAGCATGTTTAGGAATTTTGTTTGTCTATTCCAATAAATATAGTTTACGTTGCTAGTTAATGAAATTAGAGCCAGAATTCAAATGGTCATGTCATTATTTTTTTTTTTTTTTTTGGGGGGGGGTTTATTTGGAGGAACACAATGTGTCTCTTGTATTATGTTCTGAATTGGAGTATAGCTTTTATTGACTACAGTCATTTCTACCTTTATGTTTTAAAGGGGATCTTAAACGAGAACAGTGTGGATTTGGTTTCTCTGTATATGTTTTTTATTCCATGTATAAAAGTAACGTTAGCAATGAGTGAATGAACGTTTAGTTTTGTTGCAGGGATGATATCAGTTTGATAATTCAATGTGATATATATTTTTTTTTAGAAATAGTACAGAATCCACATATTCTCCATAATGTTTGTTTACAAAGTAAGACTTCATGTTTGTTTATATAGCCAAAATTGGGTAACTGATGCAAAGTGTGCCAAGATAGAAATGATTCCATTCATATAACCTGATATTAATCTGAATATGACACTGACATTAATCTGATATGATTATTCATAAGTTCACAATATGAACTTTAATTTGTAGGTTGGTGTTGCCATTTGGACTGCTGACTTCACTTTATGAGGAAAAGGAAGAAATGTTAATTACAAGATATTGACAAGTGTTTGTAATCCTTATTCAGGATTTTAACCCAAGTGTTTTAGAAAGGAAGGGAAACAGCTGAGTAAGATTGAGCATCTTTGGCACGTTTGCAGGCAATTCTCAATGCTCAGTTCCTGTAGGGACCGCATGGGTTTGATTTGTCCTTGTGTATTTGGTTTTCCTGCAGTATTTGATAACTGTGTGTATTTGTTTGGTGTTCTTATAGGGCGAGTATGTGTCCTGTCTCCTGTCTCTTTTGAAAATGATGTCTGAGCTGCATTTTCACCACCTGCTCAACAACTTTCACAGCAAAGATGAACTCAAGGTGACAATCACAAAAATATATTGACGTCATGCAAAGATACAAGTTTGTGTTGAGGAACTGTGTAGCTCCCACATGAAACTAAGTAAATCTATTGTAAATTCCAAACAAGATTCTGTGCAATTCATATGTAATGGAAGTATATATTTTGTGTGTGTCTCTGTGTAACTGTGTGTTCATGAGTAAATTTTCTCTCATCATGGCAGGAGTTTCTGCTAAAAATCTTCTGTGTGTTTCGAAATCTGATGAAGCTTGGCGTGTTTCCACGAGACTGGAGTGCTATGCGGCTTCTCACCAGCCAGTGAGTATTTACTCAGTTACCAGTGTCAGTATGTATAAAGCCACTCAGATTTTGGTGTTACATAAAAAACCCCACTCATAGTAAAAATTTGGCCTTAATGGGGCCATAATAGTATTAATCAATAAAGTTAATCTTATACCTAGGCCTAATAATAAGAGCAAAGCATAAAATGCTTGAGCTTTAAGAGGAAACTTTATTCGTAGAGTATTTAAGATTATTTCATAGGTGTTTCAGAGCAAAAACATTCTCTTGGTTTGGTCAGAAAGATTGACCATACTACAGGTTGTCACCAAAGTCTCCATACATAGGGGACTATGTACGCAAGTACCATGTTGATCATGCCTTCATCAGTGGATGCTTGTGTACGTCCACTTCTCGGTTTGGCCACAACACTTCCAGTCTTTTCGAATTTGTTAAAAAGTTTGGCAATAGTATAGTGTGTATCGTGTGGGCTTGCCATGTTTCCTGTTAAAGTCCACCACAACCTTGCGACAGCTTTCCAGTCCAGCCATGAGAATGATTTCAACACCTTCTTTTTTCAAAGACATTCTGAAAGGCTATCCGAAAAAAAAATTATGAAAAGTGTTAATTTTATGACTTTTCTGACACCCTGTACGGTTGTTCGATGAGCAGAGGTGACAAAGAGGTAACAGACCTGTCGTACAGAATTAATTTAGATGTATAATATCACAAGCAGCATAATAATGCAATAGCATCTAAAATGGAACCAAGAAAATTCTGAAAATACAGTCTCTCACTTCTGAAATTTTCTTTGAAGTAAACAGAGACCAATTTGGGCTCTGGATATCACATGGTTCAGTTGTTTTAGTTAAAATTCTTTCATGGAATCTGTTTCTGCAACTCGATTAGCAACTACTAGTGGTGTCATGGCCTTCTGTGGCTGCTTTCTTTGATTATTTACATGTTACCCTCTATAAGGAGGCCCATAACTTTGGTATATGCTTTAGTTTAATAATTATAACTGTTTTTGATAAGAAAAGCACCTTCTGTGCCATCCCCACATTTTTTACAGAGGCCTCGGCGTAATACTCTTTGCTCACAGGTTTAGTCATTTCCCAATTCAAAAGCATAGCACACATCAGTGTAAATACTGATATCACGGTAGCCCATGACTTTTGCTAATGCATATAATCTAGCCACTTCTGCTGACTGATTAACTAACTTAGCACCTGTGTCCACAATACCCAACCTGTAAGCATGGTGCTATTGTGTCTGTATTTCAAGCAATTTCAGATATACTGATGCCATTAATAAGTTTGCACTCCCGGATTTTTATCAGATAAAATAATAAGAAATGTGTACTTGTAAAGAGTATTACTTAACACTTGAGCCTTAGGAACTGCTTGTGAACATTTAGGTATAGCCTTAACAGCAGCAATAACTAACATGAAAAATATGTCATTGGCTGTAGTTTGGCTTTGGCTTTGGCTGACAGATTTTCTGTTTATTTGCTTGCCTTTCTACATGTTGCACAGTCACAGATCACTTGGCTTTAGTAGAGTTATTATTGTACCTAGTGGTCAAAAATGGGAAAATGCAATAAGCACTAATAGAGGTCAATTGGGGCAGGGATAATCATCCCCCCACGCACACATTTCAGTGGAGGAGCAGCGGACAAGACAGTTAAAGATGAGCTCGCCAGTTTGGGTTAGTTTAAAAATACTGCCAAGATCTTGTATTATTGTAAATAATTGGAATTAAATCTAATACATTTTCACAAGAAAGTAAACTGTAAGTGTAGGCAGTGTGCCATATGTATTGTCAAATATATTGCAAAGGTTGAGAGAGGGAAAGGTTATTATGGAGTAATGATTATGCAGAAATAGCTAAAGTAAATCTGAAACCACTCAAAATGATCTGCTAGACTGTATGCTGGATGACCGTGTTGTCGACGCTTAACTGCTTATTAGAAGGTTACTCTGAAAATTCACTAGTTAGTATCTTATTGCTAAGTCAAGTGTGATAACCTCTCGACTTATCCTGTCTCACCAAAATAAAATCTATGGTCACAAACCGCTGCTGGTTGGCGCAAATTGACAGTATTGATGTGAGATAATTCTCTACAGTAGGAAGAATAGTGCTATGCAAAGGCATTTTGGGAAGTGTAAGTCTTTAATATATTCAAATGAGCAGGTGAGTGATAATGCAGAAAGCTGAGTAAGCAGGAGGAACCGAGCAAATCCAGGTTGTTTTCATCCTAGTTTTAGAGATTCAGATTGTGTCTGAGCCATGAACAATAATTGGAAGGCTATTCCAATGTTGAGCAAATATGATGATCTGAATATGTTTAGCGAAATCTGCACAAAACATGATACAGCAGCTGAGAAAATCCATAGAGCATAAGGGTGAACATGTAGAGAATATGTTGTAAATAATAAATACAAAATTAAGTATATGTAGTCTTACACTCATTGGTTCCTTGACTTTCCGGACATCCTGTAGATACTGTAGATACTGCACCTTTTGCTCAATGCAGACGTGGCATATCATAATAGACCAAAAGTTCACTCAGGTGTTGTGCGATACTGTGCGGTCTGTTTTAAAATGTGGCTATGATTATTATATTAGGGTGCTAGCTTTTCTGCCCCTATTTATTTTTTATGTGGAGCAGCATTGTCTAGAGTGTAGCACAACATTGACTACTCCTGTAAATTAATCAAGGGCAGTGTATATACAGTTGGGTCCATAAGTATTTGGACAGTGACACAATTTTTGTAATTTTGCCTCTGTACCCCACCATAATAGGGTTGAAATGAAGTGGTCAATATGTGACTGAAATCATATCTTGAAGTGTAGTTTGATGAAGACCTGACGGTCGAAACGTTGTGCTTTCAAAAAGTTGTTTAGAGCTGTAAATTCCGTGTGAGGACATCACGCCTCTTTTTTCCATGTTGTTATTTTTGTTGTCCTGTACCTGAACCCAATTAGGGCGTGTTGGATGTGCACACCTTTTCTTGTATTTTAGATTCTATAGTGCAGTTTAACCTTTAATTTAGTACATTTATTGAGTAAATGTTAAATAAGGTATATTTATTATATATTTTGGAAATAAATAATGTACATTTACATAAAAATAGCAGATAACAGAACTGAGTTTTCTGAGTAATGCTTGCAGTATTGTTTGTATGTTTGTTTATCATTGTTACATTGTAAGGGATTTTCACTGGCTCCAGAATTAGGCTTGCATTTTCTCTGCGTTCATCTGTATTTGGGTCATTCTACAGAAACGTGCACTTTTGGAATGGCAGAATGTCTTAAAATGTATTTCTTTTTTTTTTTATTTAAACTTTAACCACATTATTACTTAAATCATTGGCTGTATGAATACACTTAAATGACAGCTTAATGTTTTTTCTTTTTTTGTGCATTTATTTAAAGGTGGCATGCACCGTCTATTTGTCACTGGTGTTACCTTACTCATTTGGCAATAATAAAGGCCTTTATGAAATATTATTT
>JANDJT010000190.1:10843701-10869320 GCA_024331685.1 Stegophilus panzeri | reverse complement strand
GAACCTCTGTCCATCTTTACTTCTGAAAGACTCTGCCTCTCTAAGATACTCTTTTTATACCCAATCATGTTACTGACGTGTTGCCAATTAACCTCCAGCTGTTTCTTTTTAGTACCACTCACTTTTCCGGCCTTTTGTTTCCCCCGTCCCAACTTTTTTGAGACGTGTTGCTGCCATCAAATTCAAAATTACTTTATTTTTTTGTTAAAACGGTACATTTAATCAGTTTAAACATTTGATTTGTTTTCTATGTTCTATTGTGAATAACATATGGGTTTATGATATTTGCAAATCATTGTATTCTATTTTTATTTACATTTTATTCAGTGTCCCACCTTTTTTGGAATTGGGGTTGTACATAACATTTCATGTTAGTAATAAGTGCATATTTAATTTTTATATTAAAATGGACAGAGGCTTCTTTCATGTATTAGTGTTTTATTATGCATTTAGATCTTCAGATTTATGCTGTAACACCAGTATCAGAACTCTCTGACGGGCCGATGATGGACAGAGTGCCTGAACGAATCAAGAGCTTCTATCGCATTAACAACGTTTCACGCTTCTACTACGATCGGCCCTTACACAAAGGGCCCAAAGACAGAGAAAATGAGTTCAGGGTGAATATAGAAATGTATTAAATTGCTAATTTTATTTAAAATGATGGAAACAACCTGGGCTAATAAGCAGTGCTGTGTGTGAACTGCAGAGCTTGTGGATTGAGAGAACCACTCTGGTTTTGTGCCGTCCATTGCCGGGTATTTCACGTTGGTTTGAGGTGGAGAGAAGGGAGGTGGTGAGTTTAGAAATTATTACTGTTGGGAGAATATTACACAATATCAACAATTTTTAGTGACTAACAATGTATTCAACAGTAGAGAATATTAATCAACCTGTAAAATTCAATCTGTGTAATAATACACCCTAAAAATCATTGCTCAAATCTGTGTTTGTTTGTGTGTGTGTTTGTGTGTGCATGTATTTCAGGTGGAGGTTAGTCCCCTGGAGAATGCCATATATGTTGTGGAGAATAAGAACCAAGAGCTACGTTGTCTGATCAGCCAGTATCAGCAGCGGCATCACCACAGCAATGTCAATCTGCTCAGCATGTCTCTGAATGGCACGATCGATGCAGCCGTGAATGGCGGGATAGCGCGCTATCAGGAGGTGCCTCTCGTACTCCCAGACCTATTATAAAAACAAACATAGAGCCTTATTAAGCACAAATTTCATTCTTATTTTTATATTTGATTGTGTCTGTTAAAGATAAAAGGGCTTTACGTGCCTGTTTCATTTTAACACCAGCAAGCCTTTTTGTGAATAGTGCTAAAATACACTATATGGCCAAAGGTTTGTGGACACATGACCATCACACCTATATGTGGTTTTTGAACATTCCATTCCAGACTTATTCAACCTTTGCTCCACTCTTCTAAGAAGACTTTCCACTAGATTTTAGAACATGGCTATGGGGATTTACCCATTCAGCGACAAGAGCATTAGTGACACCAGGCACTAAAGCCTGCCACATGTTCGAATTCGTCCCAAAGGTGTTCAGTGTAGTTGATATTAGGGCTCTTTGCAGGCCACTCAGGTTTTTCTACTCCAACCTTAGTAAACCATGTCTTCATGGACCTTGCCTTTGTGCACAGGGGCACTGTCATGATGGATCATGTTTGGATCTCCTAGTTCCAGTGAAAGGAAATTGTAATGCTACAGCACAAAAAGATATCATATACAATCATGTAATCTCAAGTTTGTAGCAGCAGTTTGGGGAAGACCCACATATGGATCTGATGGTCAGGTAAACATTTGGCCATATAGTGTAGCTTTTATATTTCTTTCTAAATGTAAGATAGACACTCTTACTGTTGTCTTGTTGCCTGAACTTACTGTAGTGTGAGTAGTGTAGTGTGAATATACTGTACTTAGAATTCTTAGAATACTAAATCTGCAGGATATATCACAAAGATTATTTTTCCTATAACAGCATGCAAGTGTTTTATTCCTCTTACAGCAAGAGGTTCTGAAACCTGTCCTGGAGGACCCCCAGCACTGCACATTTTGTACGTCTCCATTATCTGACACACCCAATCCAGGTCTTGCAGTCTGTACTAATGAGCTGGTGAGCTGAATCAGGTGTGTTAGGTGAGGGAGACATACAAGATGTACAGTGCTGGGAGTCCTCCAGGACAGGTTTGAGAAGCACTGTCTTACAGTATACCTCAATAATTTGCCAATGATTATTATTTTATGTTTATTAGAGAACAACACATCATTCTACTTATCAGTTTATAGTTACACTTAATGTTGTGCAGCATCTATGAAATGAGTTACAGCTTTTTACAGAGACAGAGTCCTCTGACATTTTCATGGTGGAAAAACTTAAAGTACCAGCTCCAGTTTTGACTGATACAAAGGTTTAGGCTTAGATTATGAGGAGCATGTGCCATGCAAATCCCTGTGAATGAACTGTTACTATAGAAATGACAATGAATTAGAATGAGCACATTAATACAAACATGTGCTTTGAATTACAGCAACTGTCAGAGCTGCTTTTAAATGAATTATTTCACCTTCTGATGAACCAGAATCAAGAATTTAACAGCACTGTGGTATAAAAGGCTGTAATGGTTAATAATAATACTAAACATTGTATTTTTTAAACTTCTTTTTGTCTCTCTCACTCATACAGGCATTTTTTGATAAAGACTACATCAGTAGTCACCCAGAAGAAATGGAAAGAATCAACCAGCTGAAGGAACTGATGCAGGAACAGGTCAGTGCCACATACAAATCACATTAATTTCTAGTTTAAAAGAAACTGTAAAATGTACATATTTGTTTTATTGTCAAAGGTTCACATTCTGGGAGTTGGCTTGGCTGTTCATGAGAAGTTGGTGCATCCAGAAATGCGTCCCCTTCACAAAAAGTTGGTGGATCAGTTCCATGTGATGAGGAGTGGCTTGTCTCATGTTAGTATTTATGCAGCTTTTTAGTTTACTCTGTTCTCTGTATAGAAATTGAATCCTCATTGATTAATGTATGTATTTGCATTTTTCCCAATAGGGTGTTGCTGCACTTGACAGGTTCTGTCCTTCAGGTATGAGGATCCTCCCACCAAGTCCAGAAAGTAACAGATTAATTCATAGACACAGGTGAGACTTACAGATGTTTAAACGGTAGCCTGTGTGGAATACTTAACATGCACACAAAATACACATCATTGAAGGGTTGCCTAATATTCTGCCTCATTTAGCAATCATTTATTAAAGTTGTGTGTAAATGTTTTCATAGTCCAATCTGAACAAAAATTGTTTGGTTACATATGTGTGTATGTTGAAATGATGTTGACAGCACAGCTGATTTACATTTGGTGATCCCCACAAAAATCCATAAACGGGAAAGCTCCCAAAGCTGAAATTGGCAAAATGATGACTAAGTAGCAAAAATGTGCCTTCTAAGAACAGAGTGCACTAAATCTTCCAGTAATGCCAGCTCAACCATTGTAGCACATCAGCTACAAAAGACACACTTATTCTTCATTCTTTTCTAGGACACCATTTATTTTGTCCTATTTGAATGGTTAATCTTACTTATCTCTATATATGGATTTTTTTAACTTTTTTTTTCCAAACTAGTACAATTTTCATGAATACCACATTTCTTGGGTAAATGCATCTGCAAATAGTTCGTATCCCGGTTGATAAATGAGGCCCATTGATTATATGTATTTGCTAATAATAGATGGTACTTTCAAAGCAGATGTATTTTATTTATGAAGATATTTATTAGAATTGGACTACATCTCCTGTAGCATCTGTTCTTTAAGTGTTTTTACAATCTGCCATTTCAAATTTCAGTTCCATATTAATTGTCTTTTTATCTGTGTTTCACGTTCTCTCTCTTTTGAATTTTCAACCCTTTCAGTCCCTTGGGCTCGCTTCGTCTCCCCTCATCACACCCCTCCACCAATGAGGGTGGGCCTTTGATGATTTTGACAGATGGGCTGATGGACCAACAAGATGATTCTCCACTCATGCAGGTGAGCATTCTCATTTTACATGATTAGCTTTATTATACTGTATGTATAAACCGATGTAGTGTTTGTGTGAAACCATGCTCGTTTCTCTTATTCAGCCAAGCCCCTCATCTTCAAGCCTCAGCTCCATTCGCTCCTCTTCCTCACAGATGATAAACTCTGCCCCTTCTAGTGCAAGAGGTAAAATAACAGTATTGTATAATATACACAAATTAAAAGTGCTTTATGAAGATTTTCCTAAAATGCTCTTATGACATGAGGTGGACCTCAGCTCACACTACCTTTCTTTTTTTCTTTTCCATTGTCTCTCCTTAATTCTGTCACATTCTCACTGTCTCACTTAGGATCTCCCTCTTTGTCTGATAAGAATAAGAATTCCCGTGAGCTGCTGATGTTGCTTCCTCCTCATAGAGAGAGACCTAGCACTATTTATTATGGCAACAATGAAAATGGACAGGTATTAAAGACCTGAAACTCTTTCATCTGATAAAGATCTCGCTGTATATAGCATTTTGCTTATGCATGTCTCGGGCCAGAATTAAATTTGAACCATTCTGTTCTATTCGAAAGATAATATACTGCATTTTTAAATGTTATTTAAAAATATTTGATACCTCTTATCATCATTTCAACAATGTTTCTGAAAAGATATGTGTGGCCAGTATAACAAATGCTGTAGTAAAAAGACACAGTCTGCCTAAAGACTGCTTAAAGAAAAAGTGTATTGGATAGCTACAGTACATGCCATAATGGATGTCAGTTGTGTTTGTAATCAGTTGTGTTTGTAATTGGATACTGATTCTCAAAAAGTTTATGATGCTCCTCTGTTGCATTTGGAATGGAATCTTTAAATGCAATTTTCTCCTTTTTCACTTTTGGGTGTAACTAGATTTTAAAGTGCTATAACTTTAATTGTGGTTGAGATACATGCAAAAGAGAAACAGTTTTTCAGTTCAGATTAATCAGAAATATATAGTAGAAAATGTAAAAATTTCACCTGAGAGAGAAATGATAGAGAAATAAGATGTGCTGTGACAGGGATTAAATTAACTTTTGGAATGATATTTACAAATAAAAGGCATTTTTATGATCTGAACATCAGCTATTTTTTTACAATAGCTTTTTCATGGTCATGACAGAATTCAACCAAACTGTCATGTTGGAATTAATTTCTTACTGATGGGGGGGGGGGGGGGGGGGGGGGGGGTATCGTACATTTTCCTCAGTACAGTTTTCATTGTGGGTTTTGTATTTGTAGATGAACAACCTTCAGCGCTCTGTGCTCCAACAGCACAGCCCCTGCAAACCATGTTCTGATCCCCACCCAGGCCTCACTGATAGAGGTACATGCTCTGTGCGTGCGTGTGTGCGTGCGTTTGTGTGTGTGTGTGTGTGTGTGTGTGTGTGTGTGTGTGTGCGTGTGCACACAAGCACATCCTTTCTGCACATTCAGAGACATTTATACAATCTACACTGTTCTATTAAACTTGCTCTGTTTGTTTTATGTTTGTGGAACTCCTCCAGGAGTTCCCCTAGCCCCCAGCAACTGGACTCTGGATGCAGAAGCTGGACCATACCTGCAAAACCCGGGTACACTTACAATGCCCCATGGCTCCTCTCGTACCTTTCCACAGGGTAATGAACTCACAGGCAACTGTCCACTGAGACATATACACACATACTGCAGAAAATTACATTATTAGCAGTTGAAAATATCTTGAATACAGTCAAATGAATCTACAACCCCAATTCCAAAAAAGCTGGGACGCTGTAAAATGTAAATAAAAACACAATGCAATGATTTGCAAATCTCATAAACTCATATGTTATTCACAATAGAACATAGAAAACATATCAAATGTTTAAACTGAAGAAATGTACCATTTTAAGGAAAATAATAAGGTAATTTTGAATTTGATGGCCACAACACGTCTCAAAAAAGTTGGGACAGGGCAACAAAAGACTGGAAAAGTAAGTGTTACTAAAAAGAAGCAACTGGAGGTTAATTGGCAACAGGTCAGTAACATGATTAGCTATAAAAAGAGTATCTTAGAGAGACAGAGTCTTAAGCCTCTATTATCTGAAGAGAAGACGCAATGCACAGGCATGCCCCATTATGACAAAGTTGTGCAACGTCTCGTTCCCTTCTCAGGGAACAGAGTTACATGCATAACCCAGACGTTCCCTTTCAGTGGGAACTCCACGCTGCAATAGCTGAACGCTGTGGAAACGAGAATATGACCTGTTCAAAAGATCAGAGCCCGAGGGTCACTGCAAGACACTCGAGCCCGGGCCGGAATGTAAATCCAGGCTGTAAAATTGAATGAATGTGTGCGGCGTAGACCACCCCGCCACAGCACACACATCCTATAAGGATACCCCTTTGGACAGAGCCTTCGAGGAGGCGACCCCCCTAGTGGAATGAGCCCTTATGCCCAGAGGTGTAGTAAGACCGCGCACCTCATAAGCGATAGAGATTGCTTCCACTATCCAATTAGAGATGTGCTACTTCAACACAGCATCACCTCTACTGTCACCGCCAAAGCCAAAGCAGCTGCTCTGACTTACGCCACTAGACGGAGTGGTGGACGTAAGTAGAGAGAGCCTTTATTGGACACAGTCGGTGCAATTTCTCTTGTTCCAGTATGAGGAACAGAGGAGGGCAGAAAGCCTGCAACACTACTGGCTGGGCAGCAGATGTAGGCCCTTTAGGAATATAATCCGGTCTAGGATACAGGAAGGCCTTGGCTAATCCAGGGGTAAAGTCAAGGCAGGAAGGGGCAACAGAGAGCTTGTAGATCTCCTACTCACTTGAGAGATGTCAGGGCCAGCAGAAGAGCTACGTTTAGAGTCAAAAGCTTCTCAGAGGCTGACTCTAAGGGCTCAAATGCAGCATCTGACAGACCGTCCAGGACCACAGAAAGGTCCCAGGCCATTTCGGCCAGCCATACCCATATTGATGGAGCCTCTGTGGGACAACATCCTCTAACTTCGAGGTTTATGCGTGGTGTCAGGCGGCTGAGGCCCATCTGCAGACCACGCATAAACCTTGCCCCACAGAGGTGCCATCAATAGGGATGTGGCTGGCTGAAATGGTGGCCACGCAGACCCTGATTGTAGGAGGAGCCAACCCCACTGAGAAACGTCCTTGTAAGAACTCCAGGACTGTAGCTATTGTGCAGTGTGCTGGGTCTAGCTGACGTTCCTCACACCACAAGACCAAAAGTTACCACTTGAGCACATACAATTTTGTCGGGGATGGCATTCTAGCAGTCTACATGGTCTCTACAACCTCAGTTGTGAAACCAGAATATATGAGCTGGTGCCCCTCAGGGGCCAGGCCCACAGTTTCCATAGTTCTGGCTGAGAGTGATTAATCAGCCCTCTGGTTTGAGACAGTGGATCCCTGTGGATGGGAATCTCTGAAGGAATGCCGTCTAGCAGGGATATTGTCTCTGAGAACCATATTCAAGCTGGCCAATAAGGTGCTACTAGCAGCAGATGTAGACAGTCTTGGCGAACTCTCGCTAGAACTTGTGGGAGCAGAGTGATTGGGGGAAAAGCATATAGATGTGACCTCAGCCACATGTGCACCATGGCGTCCAGCCCTAATGGTGCGGGAGGAGTGAGGGCGAACCACAACGGGCAGTGTGTTGTCTCCTCGGAGGCGAACACATCCACTTCCACTTGGCCAAACCTCCACCATATGAACTCCACCACTTGTGGATGGAGCTACCAATCCCTGGGCCTCATCCCCTGCCCCCACATTCCAGTTGCTTAGAATGTACATTGCACTCACTAACAAAAACTTCCCCTCTGGCCAGAGAAGAATTAGTTGCACCTGCCTGAACAGGGATCCTCCTGCCAGAACATAATCCTCCCTGGTGGTCAATATATGAGACTACTGCTGTGTTGTCTGTCAACACATGATGACCTCTCAATTGAGGAAGAAAGAAGTTCAGTGCTAGAAATATGGCCCGCATTTCTAGGCAATTTAAATGCCACTCTAGATGAGGGCCGCTCCAGAGACCATGAGCTGGACCGCCATCTAAGACCGTGCCCCAGCCAGTGAGTGCGGTGTCTGTATTTACAGTCTTGCGATAAGAACACACCGCTAGAGTGTGACCCAAGACTAGAAATCGGGGACACTTACAAATTCTCAGAGCATGTAGGCATCGCCGTGTGATACTGATTACTCTCAGAGGTTTCATTCTCGGACAAAACCCCCCACTTTTCAGCCACCACTGAAACAGTCTCCTTTGAAATAGGCCCAGCGGATGACGTTGGCTGCTGCTGCCATAAGCTCCAAAAATCTCTCGTAGAGACTGGAGGGGATGCCAAGATCCAGCTTTTTCTTGCTCAATGTTGATAGGATTGACCCTACGCATGTTGGGGATAGAAGGGCCCTCATTGTAGTAGAATCCTTACAACCCCTAGAAAAGTTGTTCACTGAAAGCATACTTTTCTGAGGTTCAACCTGAGCCCCAAGCTCTTCATGTGGGCGAGAACAACATCTCTATGTTGAACCGCCAGTTCCCCGGATTGTGCTAGAATTAACCAGTCGTCCAGGCTGCCGTACTCACCTTCTGTGCCTCCCTCGCACTAGCGCTGGCAACTCGACACAACAGAGAAGGAACTGGCTGAATGCCGCCGTATGTCGAGCTCACTCAGCAGGTCTGCTTGGTAGGCCTGCAACACTGCCATTGTCTGCAGTGAGCCACAAGCAAGACCCACTACTGCATAGGCCTTGCCCACCAACGCCACGGTGGTCTTACATGGCTTGGATGGCAAAGCCGACCTTCCTAAATTACCTGCCGTTGATGGAGAGAGATAGCTCACAATCAGCTCCTCCACCTTCAGCATAGCTAAATAGCCGTGCCATTCATTCCCCATGATGGCCAAATAATCTGACATTACGGGGTTATAAGTATGGCTTATGCATGGTTTTCCCCCAGAAGCGTGATATTTTGTCATGCACTTCTGGAAAAAAGGGGCATTTTCTGCAGTGTGAGGGATTTATTTTCACTGGGGAGAAAAAAGCTCATCCAGCCTTAGTAATCACTGCAAGCAGTTTTTTATATGCTGCTCTCGGTTTTTAGCACACCCTTCTGGCTCCTCGGACTCAGAGAGGAATTATTTTTATTTATCTATTTATTTATTTATTTTATTATTTTTGTGTGTGTGTGTGTGTGTGTGTATTTGGGTTTTGTTTTGGCTTTCCATAGTGGAAGGAGGAGTCGCAGTGCGAGCTCCAAAATCCAGCGGAGAGCTGGACCTGGAAGACAGAGCAAGAGATAGAGCAGCGCTCGTCTCTGGCTCCTCTTCCAGATCCATATGAGATCCCCCGGACCTGAGACGGCTGGCTGCCTCGGCAGCGGCCGGCCCAGATCCGCGAGGCTCTGAAATGCAACTTGCTTCGGCCGAGAAGAGAGAAAATTAAGAGTCTTTTTGTGAGCGTTACACAAATGACCGACATGCAGTCTCGCTGAAGATGTTTGCAAAAAGTGTTTGCAATTGTATGATATCCATGAGAGCAGAGTATGTTTGTGAATTTTTTTAATAAAAGATCAAAAGGTTAAACAATAAAGACAATTTTTCACAGCCTTCTTTGCTCATATTTACCAAGGGTGTCAATATTAGTGGAGGGCATTGTATGTGGAATATTGGATCATTTTCCTCAATAAAAAAAATGACCAAGTATAATATTTTTCACTCATTTGTTTAATTGGATTCTCTTTGTTTACTTTTAGGACTTGTGTGAAACTCTGATGATGTTTTAGGTCATATTTATGCAGAAATATAGAAACTTCACAAACTTTCCAGCAGCACTGTAACATGACATAACATAACATAACAACAATATCAAATCAAGTTCTATTTCTTGGGAAAAGGTAAATGCCTGGTTTAAATACAGCATTTTCTTGAACATGAAGCACACTGAGATAACACACTGAAAGCACCACACTCTTGTTGTACACACAACAGCTATTTTTTATATGCAATAGACCAACATTGCATTGAGATTTTTGTTTGTATTTATTTGTTTGTTTATGCTTTTTCTTATTTTTCTGATAATCTGTTCTGAATTTGTTCTTGATTTGTCAATGCAGGTCACTTCTTGATGCACTTTGACACATTCCAGCAGCATATGAGTGAGGTTCCGCCATCTTTGCCTGCTCGCTCACTTAGAAAGGTAAGCAGGGCTTCACTCTTTCTTTCTATATAAATGTGCACTCAACACTGAGCGAGCCAGACTGGTTCCTACAGTCATGGATAAAGTGTTCTCCTCCAAGCATGTAGAGCATCATGAAGATAAAGCATAAACAGTCACTGAAGAAGATTTCATTTCCACACTGCTCGTACCACCTACACCATGAAAGTTTTCTATTAAACAATATACTGTAGTTATTGAAGATTCCAGTGCAGCACACAAACATTTCAAAGAAACTGTGGACTTTTTCACAAAAGTATGCAAATGCTTATGTAGGTATATGACATATGACATACTGTATCACTCCCTTTAAGACACTTCTCTGTTATAACTCAGCATCATTGCAGTGTTGTTAACTGTTATATTTAACTTTGTTAACATTACTTTTTATATAATCTGGCTGACAAAACCTCACAGCGAAAATGTATGTGTTGATGCATTAGTGTCACTGTTTTAGAGCCTTGTAGTATCACAGATGGCAAAAACGACATTTCAGTACAAACTGGTGACAAATTAAAGGTGGGAAGTGGTATTTTACAGAATGACATGACCCCATCCCATCCACAAGGCATGAAGGCTCACTGAATAGTTTGATGCATATGAAGATTATGTAAATCATATGCTATGACCTTCACATTCACTACATCTCAACCAAACTGAACACTTATGGGAGATTTTAGATTGACATTAGACGGCGCTCTCTGCTCATCACTTTAAGTTGTTTTTTTCCTTTAATTTGTCATCTGTCTCTATTTGTCTAAGGCTATAACTGTGGTTTATAGGCATTGTAGACTAACACAAGATAAGAGCTGACTAAAGCTCTGTTCAAGATGGCGAACTAATACCTGCAATCTTTCTCCAAGTTCAGACTTTGGTTATGTAGACACCATTGAAAAAATTGACGGAGAAAAGATGAGCATTTGGGACACAGCATCAATTTACAGATCAATAAAGTGTACAGTTCTACTAACATACTAACAACAGTTTCAGTCACTCTCATTAGTAAATATGGTGTTAAATCCTTAACAATGACTGTATAACCCTCCATGAGCTAGATATGATAAATATAGCTAGTAAACTACGTGGCTGCAACCTGCATCTTTTTTAATCCAGACTAAGCCTACAGTTCGCTTACAGTGTTTTAGCACTGTCAGTCATGCAAAACCACTAGGAAAAAGAAGTTGCACATTCTTCCATTTGTTTTTTAAATATGATTTTTAAAATGCCAAATTCAACAACCTACAGCAAGAAAAAAACAGTATATTTACTGAAAACGTTTATTTACAGTATGTTTACCAAAACCAGTATTTTACTATCCTTATAGTAAGGTGATACACAGACCAACCTTCGTAAATTATACATGCAATATCTATAATTGCCATGAAAATGATTTGGAGTAAATGAAGAGGACCTTGCACAACTATAGGGACTCAATGCCAGGCATTGAGATAATGAAATACCACATGAGTGGGAGTAGGCTTATACTGATTTGCATTCATTTAAGTGATCAGAATCAATATAGTTTAGCCAGGTCAAAAGTTTTAATTATTTGCACTGTTGGGTAAAGGGGCAAAGCCAGAACATGTTTGACTGTACAAATTTGAGGATATTTCTGAATAAAATGTCATAATAGTCTACATTAAAGTGATTTAAAATATGTTTTATATATATATATATATATATATATATATATAAATCTATTTTATATATTTATTTAAGTGTTAATATAAGATTTTATGTTATGTAGACATCTTTCATGTGAAGTTTTGTGTAAATTTAATTTTCTCATCCACTGATGCCATATATGCCAAGAATATTTATTAACAATGAGGTATGTGTTCATTGAAAATAGCTACAAAGTACAGTACAGTCACTGTTTATATCAACTATTTATGTATTGTGCATATCCTTTGTACAATAAAAATAATTCATATTTTTTCCCCTCACATCCACTCAGTCTCCTCTTCAGCCTATCCCAGGTTCTCCCACCAGCCCTGTGTCAGTTTTGGGCGGCAGTAACTCCACGCTTTCAGGTAGCGCCAGCAGTGGCGTCTCGTCCCTAAGCGAGAGTGTGCACAGCCATGCTGAAACACTGAGCCGTAATGAAAATGTCATCCTGAACCGCCATGACAATCCCATAGAAACTGCTCAACTTCATTACTGGAGCCCTGACGATCACTTGAGCTCTCACTATCCGCATGTGCATTTCAGCGGTGTGCCTGAACACATGCCCTACTCCTCAGCCCCGAAGCACACTCAGTATGGTCACGGTCACTATGGAGCCTTCAGTGCAGACAGCGAGCCAGTGGAGCCGCAGCGGCTGTGCCATCTCCGCCCGACGGGTTTCAGTGCCATACAGGAGCAGTATCATCACCACCACCACCTGCATGGCTCATTACGCCGAGCCGGAACTCCAACTGTGCCACCTAAACCCACCCAGAGAGAGGAGGAGGGGGCAGCGCCACACCCGGTACCCCTCCCTCGCAGAATATTTCCTCCTCACCGTGCCACCTGGGAGCAGGGCATCAGAGAGGAGCAAGAGGAGAACGCAGGATGAAGACAAAAGAAAACAATGGCAGAGGGTGGTTGTAACAGAAAGGTTCATATAAGTGCTACAATCTTCAACCATGTGTTAAGCTGAACTGCATGTTCAGGTTATCCTGGTGTTAGGAGGCTTTGTGTTGATGTTTCATCCTTATAGTTTACATGACAGCAGCCTCTAGACCAGGACTTGCCTTGCACTGCAGACTCTAGAGACCATCAGACCATGCTTCAGCTTGCAGTATATGCTTACAAATCATACTCTGGTGTTAAAAATGTCTGTGAGCATGGTTTTTGTACCATTTTAAAAGAAAATCTATATTTTGTGAGTATAGTGAAGATATAATATAGACAATCCCTGTAGTCTCCTTGCTTAGTGTGGTCTTCTAAAGTGATGAAAAGAAGAGGCCTTCCTCCTCAAGTGCAGTGCTTCTAAATGACAGCACACCCCAGTTTGACTGCGTAATCATTCTCTCAGACCATGTAGATTTGAAATATTTCAGAGAACTCTAAACATTTCTATCTGCACTTTACATATAGCATGGTCTAGCAGATGAAGTCCTAACTACAGACAAAATGCCATGGACTCTTGCTAGTACTGTCAAGAAAAATGATTTCTTAGCTTTCAAGTTTTTAATCAAATGCTCCCTTATCCCATGTGTTTACGACAAATCTTTTCTTCCCATATTACTTGTGGATGAATCTGACTACTTAGTGTAGTTGTAAATAGTGTACGCTCTTGTATTGGCTACACAAGCACACAGACCTCTCACAAATAACTTCATTCAGGAAGCTTTTGAATATGTCATATTGATTGTTAAGCATACCAACTAGCACTCAATACCTCTCATAATGACGTGTCACACAGATTGCTGATTACAGTTACTTGTAATCTAGAAGGCTTTCAATTTGATAATGATTGAACTGGAGGGATTTAAATCTGGCTTATTCAACAAGGATGGTAAATACTACCTTAATTTTTGTTTGCTGATTTATATCTTTCGCAATCGATTGACACAACCAAATTATGTATTATTTTACAAGATCACTGCAATGATCCCCCTTCAGTCCAGCCCTATTGCTTATCAACATGCAGGTACAGAAGCTCAGGTGCGTGTTTGAGTATCAGATGCTAATGAGCACGGTGGCTACAGGGAAACCACACCAAAAAAATACAATACACACTATTACAATGTACATTCAATCACTGTACATACATAATAAAACAGCCTGGCGATACATGCTTTTGAATAATCACACACTCAAAGCTGTTGTGTCTTTGTTTAATGTACATAATCCAGAAGTGACATATGAAGATTATTGGAATTTCATATTTATACCGGGCAAATTACAATAGCTTGTGATTGTTTCATTTGTTCTAGACTTGATATTAAGTCTGAAGGAAAAAAAAAAAAAAATTTATACTCTTTTCAATGTGCCCTCTTGTACATATCGTGAATGCATGAATAAACAGTGTTATGAATTTGTTTCACTTTGTTTCTTATTAGTATATGATTATAGATTTATATAAAACGTAATAGTTAGTCAAAAGGTGACTTATTCAATAAACTAACTGTTAAATCCGTCATACTTTTATTCACAGCAATGCATCTATTAAATGGGTGTCAAGGAGGTAGGCAAGGCGAACACTACGGGATTTAAACATTGTGTCATTAAAGTGTTTTTAATGATCAAAAATGTACCACAGAGCTGTTAATATATGCAGCATAAGGACAATATGAAAAGAAAGAGAGCTTTTTTGTGCCTAGTATTATTATTAGTAGTAGTAGAAGTAATAATAATAATAATAATAATAATAATAATAATAATAGGAATAGAAGAAATAGTATAAAAAAGGACATGTTTTGTTCCATTATTCTATTGGAACACTTTAAACCTCACAGACAGCATCTTTTAACATAGAACACCCAAACTATACAGAAATAGCAACTTTGTGTATAAGAAATTGAAAGTACATTTTTTAACCATTATCAGTTAACGATGGCACATTAAAAACAAATCTAAATGGCTCAACATTATAAAATGCAGTTTCAAATAACTGCCAGCAGAGATGACGATGTGATAATGGAACTGTATTAAAAGTGTTAGCTTTATATAAAAATATAAAAAGATGATTTAACATACTATATCATATTATATATGCCTACTCTACAGCCATCCACCTATATCCAACAAATCAGTTTAACTGAAATTCCCAGGACTCGTTGGCGGGTCCAGACTTACTGTCCTTACTGGCATAGCTACGTTTTCTACTAGTAACATTATAGTTACTGACTAATATAAAGTTATCCAGATCCTCTTCTTTTATAGACTTTTCCTTACTGTATGCATTCCTAATGATTATAGGATGTCTTTGCAAATTATAAACACAAATGTAATACAAAATTGTAAATTCAGCCAGGTTGAGAGATGCAATGCAGAATATTACATAAATAACCTATTAAAGACTTTTTAAAGAGTTTTATGCATTTTTATTTAAACCTTATTTGTAAGTCAAGCCCCCGGTTCATAAAACTACAACATACTTAAGATGCGATTAGGACCGCAACATTTATTTCAAATCCACATGCTTGGTGGTCCTCAAGCCGAATATTATTCTGTCGATTCGGTCTTATGATGATAACAAATAACATCAATAACTGATGTGTTGCTGGAGGCTCATTGAGATGCACATGAAAATGCATTACAGCATCTTCCTAAATCTGTGAAGACATTTAATTCCCTTCTGAAACGTTCAGCTTAGTCAGTAAGGCTGAACTGGTCCAGCTGGTAAACCATCTTTGCCAGCTATTTATTTTCTAACTTCCCTACTTGACTAAGATGATCAATAAATTTTAGAAATTTTCAAGTTATAAATTCCAGTTGTTATTTTCTTAAAAACATCTTGCTTATCATGTAGCATTAGTAGCAGCAGCAATTCAGAAATTACTTACACCAGCACTGATAGTTGGTCAGAAATATTCACAGGATTATGCAAAATTCACACGACAGCTACAAATGCAGAAATTACAATTGCGAAATGTAAACAGAATATGCCAGTGGACTGAACAATATCCTTATTACCTCAAGTTCACTTTGAAGAATGTTTCTGTTTATGCAAGCCCATTTTCTACACAATCTGAGATTGATAATGTAAACAGGACATAGTGATTCTTTAACTGCGGGTCTGTTGTAAGAGGATCTTCATTGTATAATCTGGCATGGAGACATGGAGTTGTGTCATTGAATTTGGCCATGGTTTTATTGGGATCACAGTTGAAATTACAGAGTGTAAACGTGGTAAGATAGATAAAATAAAATGAAAAACTAAAAATACAGATATTTAAATTGTGTAAATAATTGTTAAAATGCATTTTTTGTGTTACACTTCATTTTGTGTAGAAATGTTATATGACCTCATTAAATAGCTTCATAAATGGACTATTATTATTATTATTATTATTATTATTGTTGTTGTTGTTGTTGCTGGTGTTGCTAGTGTTGTTGTGGTTTTGCAAATCCATTTTACTGTGATCATTTCCAAAACCTGGGCGCCATTTTCTCGGAACGCTGGAGACGCTCCAGTTAAACACTCGTGGATCGATTGCTCAGGACTGCCGCATCCTTTTCTCCAAAAGTCTGGCATCTTCCATAGATTCTCTCCAGACCTCGTTCTTAAAAGGCAAAAAATGGATTACTGGGGAAGATAAAAGAAGCTGAAGGCTCATATAATATGACGTAAGTGTATTTATTTATTGTTTGCTTTGTTATTGTCGTCTTCCTGTGCTATCTCTTTCTGTTACCGAAATTTATGGATGTTTCCATTCCCCTATAAGAGCAGGTGCTTCCTGATTGTGATTTTTTTTTTCTTCCTCCAGAGGCTGTTCATTAACAAGTGTATTTCTATAGCTTAGAGTTCCACAGCCATGTTCATCCAACAAGTAAATTGATTTTTATTTTATAATATTTATATCATATTTATTCGTAAACTAACCCCTTTGCTCAAACGGGCACTTGGGCCTTTATGCAGCAGCGGCCCTTTTTGCTGATACTTGACTTGGATTTTTTTTTTTTAAATAATGTTTTTATTTTATTTTATTTTTTAGATTTCGTCATTTGGGGTTTCAAGGAATTATTATTATTATTATTTAAAAAAAATCTTTGGGAGTTTTGTGTTGCTGTGAGTACAGGTGTATGTACTGAGCTTTAGAAATTCAGTTCTAATAGAAGGTCAGGCTGTTTTGGCCTGAACAGCCAAGTTTAATTTTCCTGTAAGGACATAGCATGTCCTACTACACTATTGATATTGTGTACCCCTTCTCTAATACAACATTTCAGGTGTTTGTGTATCTTTCTATTTATTTATTTGTTTGTGTACTTGGACTTGTATTCATATTAATTATCTGCCTCTGACTGAACACGTGGTAGGTTCTGTGTCTACATTTTGAGTTAACATTCCTATACAGCCCTTACAAGGGGTATAATACTCTATTTAATGATTAAACAGCAATCCTATCACTAAACATATAATTCTGTACTGCCACAATAGCATTTGAAGAAGAAACACGTTTCACATCACATGCAAGAAAATTATTGCGAGAAATTATTTATTACAATGACATGAGAGTTGGGATTTTTTTGTGGAACATTCTTGTCTGTTCTGCACATCTGTTCTCTTGTCAAATTTTACTGCATTATTCAGGATGCTCATTGTAGACAGAACAAATGTTAAATTCATCTGAAATATCTGGTTTGTTGACATGCTTATTTTATCAGTCACTTACGATTGCTTAATGCACTAGCCATGCTACTAATAATGGGAAATTATTGTACACTGCTTAAACAGTTATACATTGTGGAATTAATATACACCGATCAGCCATAACATTAAGACCGCTGACAGGTGAAGTGGATAACATTGATTATCTTGTTACAGTGGCACCTGTCAAGAGGTGGGATATATTAGACAGCAAGTGAACAGTCAGTTCTTGTAGTTGATGTGTTGGAAACAGGAAAAATGTACAAGCATAAGGCGCTGAGCGACTTTGACCAGGGCCAAATTGTGATGGCTAGATGACTGGGTCAGAGCATCTCCAAAACAGCAGGTCTTGTGGGGTCTTTCTGGTATACAAAGGTTAGTACCTACCAAAAGTTGTCCTTCCTTGGACCACCAGTGAACTGGTGGCAGGGTCATGGGTGCCCAAGGCAGGCTCATTGATGCATGTGGGGAGTAAAGGCTAGCCCATCTGGTCCAATCCCACAGAAGAGTAACTGTAGCACAAATTGCTGAAAAAATTGATGCCAGCTATGATGGAAAGGTGTTGGAACACACAGTGCATCGCAGTCTGCTGTGTATGGGGGTGCTTAGCTGCAGATCAGTCAGAGTGACATGCTGACCCCTGTCCATTATGGAAAGCACCTACAAAATGGATACATGAGCATCAGAACTGGAGCATGAGATGGCACCAGGATGAGAAGAAGGCATGCAGGTGGAAACGATGTGATGCTCTGGGCAATGTTCTGCTGTGAAACCTTGGGTCCTGGCATACATGTGGTTGCTATTTTGACACGTACCACCTATCTAAACATTGTTCCGGACCAAGTACACTGCTTCATGGCAACAGTATTCCCTAATGGCAGTGGCCTCTTTCAGCAGGATAATGCGCCCTGCCACACTGCACAAATTGTTCACGAATGGTTTGAGGAACGTGACGAAGAGTTCATGGTCTTGACTTGGCCTCCAAATTCCCTAGATCTCAATCCAGTCAAGCATTTGTGGGATGCGCTGGACAGACAAGTCCTATCCAAGGAGGCTTCACCTCAAAACTTGGAGGACTTGAAGGACTCTGCTGCTAACGTCTTCGTGCCCGATACCACAGCACACCTTCAGAGGTCTTGTGGAGTCGATGCCTCGATGGGTCAGAGCTGTTTGGGCAGCAGAAGGGGGACCTACACAATATTATGCAGGTGGTTTTAATTTTATGGCTAATCAGTGTAAGTAAGGACTAAAACATAACAGGGTATGCTGTTACTGAAAAATAATCAATGTCTGGATGGGGAGGGGGAGGTTGTAAGGCGGCCCAACAACCCTGAAGTTGATTATCTTGCACATCCTGAATTGTTTTATTTTGTCTTATACCCCAGCAATTTGGAAACAACTTTAATTGATTAAAGAATATCATACTTTTAACTTTTTATAGATATATATTTAATGTTGTGGAATATTTGCAGAGATTTTACTGTTATCTCTTACTCCATAACTGTTCCCTCAGCATCTCTCTCTTTTTTTTTTTTTTTTTTTTTTTAATTTATTTATTTATTTATTTATTTTTATTTATAAATTTTCTCTCTTAAAGTTAAAGTGCACCTATTATGGTTTTTCAAATATTACCTTTCATTTAGTGTGCTATAGAGCTGTTTGTGAATGTAAAAAGTCTGCAAAGTTTAAAAAAAAAAAAAAAAAAAATCAACAACATGCACGATAAACGGGGTTATTGACTCCCAAAAGAAGGAACCGATTCCGAACAGCTAAAACGAGTTGTTAGTAACTTCAGACTTACTTCCTGTAATAACCTACATAGGTTTGTAACACAAAGCCCTGCCTCTGGTCTTCATTGGCTGCTTGCTGACAGTGGTAGACCAATCACAACAGACTGGGACATCTGACCAATCAGAGCAGAGTATGCTTTCCTCTGGTGGAAAACTGACTGTTAGAAGCACTGAAGTCAGATACTGCTTCCGTAAATGTTATATAAATGACTCTTTACAGAAACCTTCACCATATCAGCAATATCTTTGTTAAATAGCACACTTAAAGTTTATTATGTAAGCTTTGATTATGTGGATGAACTAACTGTGAATGAGCTGTTACTATAGAAACTGTATTACAACGAGCACTTTTAAAATAAACTTGTTTTAAATTACAACCGTAACTATTTGTTCGAGCTTCTGTTATAGAAAATTAATCAACATCGTCTGAGTAATTCAACAGCACTGTGGTATATGGATTGTTAAAGGGGGAACATGTCTTGCACAAAAATCAAAGGAAATATTAATGTAAATATGCTATGTAAATAGTATCAGTAAATAAAATGACTTCTCCACTCTGCAGCTTGTTTTTTTTTTTTCTTTTGCACTGCAATAGCAATTTGATTAATTCGTTCAATTAATATGATGCTTTTAACAATAGAAATTGTCAAAAAAAAAAAAAAAAAAAGACAGAAATCCACATGTAGATGTTTCAACTAAATAACTTGGTTAAACGTATTTAGTAAGTGGAAAAAGTAAATCTGTTGTGCTGAAAATGAAATGTTGTGGCTTGCCAGGATCAGAAAGGAAAAAATGATCTTCAGTGAAGACCATGATATATTCAATGACATTCCTTTCCTCTCATTATTGCAGGATTCTATGCTTATGTGACATCAAGACCACCTCATACTATGAGGACTGGATGAGAAATCAAGAACAGAGGAGAGACAGCTGATTTAATGGAAGGGAAAAGGAACCAAGCCTTCCTTTAGCCTAAGTGCTAAAAGGGTCAAGAGGATGAGCCATCAGGTTTGCATAATGCAAAGTGTATGGGGGCTCCTACTGCTTTGTCCCATGTCGTGGGCATCAGAGCCGATAGTCATGGAACTGGAAGCCTCCATGCACTCCACACTACTCTCGGACATGCAGGCATCTGTATCCAGAGTTTCAACAGTATCTGACTCTGTTGCAGTGGTGGGTCAGATGTTTAAGATGGAGATCCCACTGGTGTCAGAAGACTGCCGTGCCATAGGCATTGTGAGTTTTTGAAGGCAAAATGGGAGCATGCAATTCCTTAAAAAGTTTGATTTTTGTGCAGTCCATTAACCATCTATGGCTCGAGGTCTATGAGAATACAGCTTTTATATATATTTTTTTTTTTCAGTAAGTGAGCAGGATGACAAGGATATTCTGTCCTTTTTAATAACCATTTACCAAATTACCTTTTTCTTTAAAGCTGTTGTGGCTGGTAGTTTTAAAAGATGTGGTCATTGGAGGCAAGTTACATGTTTTGTGACACTAATACAAAATTTAGCATAAAGTAAACTGGCAAGGGAACAAAATAAACAGGGAAAGTAATGATCATTGTGGGTCCAAGCACTTGTTCACAAATAGCAGTTACAATTTATTTGTTTGTTTGTTTATTTTATGTGATGTTTCTATTACTTTGTCCACTCCATGTATATTCATAGTATCGCTGTGTACTATTGTGGACCCGGGTATTGTTATTTATGGACTATTTTACTTGGACCCTGATGATTGCCTCTTCAGTCTATTTTATTATTCAGCTTCTCTGCTAAAAAGAAGGGCATCTAAGTGTAAGTAGAGAAGAGGAGTGAGGTGTTGTATGGAGACCTACAACAGTATTTAATATTTGGCCTATATCTCCTATGTTCAAAATTTTACAGTCAGTATTTCTAAATTATCACTGACCCATCTGCTACGTCAAATCTGTGATGGAAAATGTTGCTGTGAAGTCTGCAAGAGAAATATAATGATGATGTCACTGCAGGGTACTGTTCATGCTTACTTTTTTTAAAGGTCATGACTGGAACTGATTTGATTGGATATTGCCAAAGGCTGCCTAACCATAGGTAAACGCTTAATAATGTATTCATTTAACCCCACCACTCTTTGCCAGATTACCCCCTGTGCCAATGGTTTCTAAAAATACATAGAATGTGTAATGCTGTATATTGTGCCTTATTTTTAAACCTATGCAATCATCATGGAAATAAGGGCATATCAGTTCGTGAGGTGTTCACTGCATCCACAAAAAAATAAAACTAGAAAATGTGGCAGCATCATTTAAAGAAATATGTGTATCAATGCAGTATGACAGTATTGATCACAATCACAAAAAGCACTCATAGAAATGTGTTCATTTTATAATCTTAGTATGTTAAAAAAAAATAATTCTAAGCTTGGATAATATGTGAGCAAGAAAAGAATGTAATTGAAGGACAACATAAAAAATTTATGTGAATGTATGTTTTTATTTGTGTCCTCTTTTCTTTCTCTTAACAGTTGTCTGGGATGGGAAGTGCAGCATTCCCTGAGTGGCTTTATTGGGACAGTCAGCTATGTCTTCTTCAAGGTCTACCACTAGAGGGGGATAAAGGTCTGTATCGTTTCAGCTTGTCTTCTGAAGCCTTTCAAAGTCATGATGGCAGTATACATAGTCACCTACTTCTCAGTGGAACCAAACTGAGTAGTAGGTCTTACACTAATGTCCGGCAACCAGATGTCTTCATTATCACAGTAAACCCAGAAGATCAACAGGACATAGAATCTGCTCCAGTGGCACTGCAGACACAGTCTAATGCAACAAATGTGTGTATTTGTTCAAGTGGCCAGTCAGCCACTGTGCTAACTATAATCCTGGATGCTGACCTCACAAAGATGAACTCCAGAGAGCGACTGGTGCTGCTGCAGAAAATGACTCACTTTGCTAATGAGCCACCAGAGGTAATGTGGGTCATGCCAGTTATTAACAACCATTTTTTTGATATGACTGCTTTTATGGCTGGACCAGGTAATGCAAAGAAGGTGGTGGAGAATGGCGCACTGTTATCATGGAAACTGGGTTGTGCACTTGATCAAAGAAACCTGCCTGATATTAGTGGGGTCCAGGTGCCAGCAAAAGATGGTACTATGTCAACTCTACTGGGTTACCCAGTGGTTGGTTGGTACATTGTCAATAAGAAACCTCAGGTGGTTAAGCGAATCAGAAGACAGATCCACAACACTCCAACACCTGTGCCTTCCCAGCTTCCTCCAACCACTCACTTGGTACCTGCAGAACGTATTGTGCCTGCTCCTGCATCCCCTTTCATTGCTCCCTCTACAAATTTGTTGGTAAATCCTGCTCGTGGTCCTTTGCCCTTACCAGTTAAACCTACCATCCGTATGCGGGATCAGATAGCTTACACACCTGTCCTGAGCCAACCTCTACCCACTCAAGTCCTGGGCAGTACCAGCATTCTCCCTCTGCAACCAACACTGACTCGCACTGGTTATTTGGAGCCTACTGCCTCTGTTACTCCTCCAACCACTCACAGACCCAAAACCTCCACCTCGAAAAAGTTTAAGAAAGCAAAGATCACTCCAATACCCAGAGAGCCAAAAACTACAGATACACCTTCCAGCAGTCCAGTGACTAACCAGAAGCCTCAGTTACATAACTCTATTGGTGTAGTGAATGTGTGGGTTGGGACGTACTTTGAGGTCAAGATTCCAGCCAATACATTCTTTGATCAGGAAGATGGAAACACAGAACAATTACGGCTGTTATTGCAACAGGATCTTTACCAGGTACTGGATCAGGGCTTTTGGATACAATTTAACAGCAGCAGTCAGCTCCTGTATGGCCTTCCTGACCAGAGCCATGTTGGCAGACATGAATTTGTAATGATAGCAATAGATAAAGAAAATTCAAGCACCATGGATGCTTTTGAGGTTCATGTAAAACACTGGCCAGTTGATGACCAATCACCAGTTGTGTTTACTGCTCGCTTTGAAGGAGAACCTAAAATGTTGACCAACGATATCCACAAGAAAATCCTGTTTTGCAAGAAACTTGCCTCTGCATTGGGTGATCACAACAGCAGTTCTGTCACTCTAAGAAATATCTCAAGGGGTTCTATTCTGGTGGAATGGACCAATAGTAGCTTGCCTGAAAATCCTTGTCCAGCAGAACAGATTCAAGAGCTGTGTCGCAGGATTTCAGATGCTCAAGGTCATCCCACATCCATCTTTTACAGTGCAATGGAGCCAGAGTTCAAACCCATTAACATTGGGGCTCGGGGTGCCAACAAATGCCAAATGTTCTCATTTCTGCCACTAGGAGAGGTTTCCATTCCTGTATCACCAGAGAATATTTCTGTTCCTTTGCCATCCACAGTCACACCTTCATCTAGCTCAGGCTGGCATAGCAGCGATGATGTCTACTTACACACAGTTATCCCATCTGTGGTGGTGGCTGCCCTGCTGCTCACAGCTGGTTTCATTGCAATGGCCTGCTACCGAAAGAAACAGCGTGGAAAATTGACAACAGAGGAACAGGCCACCTTCATCAAAAAAGGTGTTCCTATTATTTTTGCAGATGAGTTGGATGATGCTAAATCCCCACCCTCGTCCAGCATGCCACTAATCTTGCGTGAAGAGAAGCCACCTATGCCTCCTCCCCATTACCCCAGTTCAGCCTGTGGAGAAGTCCATCAAATCCTAGAGGAATACATCTCCTTCAATGATGATGACGCCAGTGCTCCTCCTTATCAGCCTCCTCCTCCTTTTACGGTTCCTATAGAGGGCAGGGGTTCTCGACCGAAGAACATGACAGCCTACAGGTGTCCACCACCCTATGTGCCCCCGTAATAGAAAACTAGACATCTCTTAACTGGCTTATAGTAGACATTTTAAGAAAACACATCATAGTCCAAATATGGAATATATGAAGTAACTGGTTTTGTGTGTGGACAAAAGCCCTTGATGTCAAGGCATACTGGATTATTGTTACTCTGAATGACTGAGCAGTGCACTCAAATCTACAAATCATGGTATTCTACAGGTCCAAACTTTACAAGACCTTGCATCAGTCTCTGACTCATTTGGAATGTTTGAACCAGTTACTACAGAGCAGTAACTAGGATCAACAGGGTCATAAAGAAGTTAAATCCTGTACTTGCTAACCATATTTGAAAATGACAGACTTAAATGCTCTGAAACATCTACTGCCCCTGAGTGTGACACAATCAGATGGTAAGCTACAACTACTGAGCAGAGATGAGGCACTGCCTAAATACATTTGGTGTCTGTATAGTTGATGTTTCTGATTTTTTTTTTAATAATGATATTTTTTATTGTCTACTTGCCTGGAAGCAAAATTTATATGCAGTATTATGTTTTTATGTTATATAAAATAAAAGTAAACCACCGGTTATATCAATTTGATCAAGAGCCTTATAGGCAGATTGAGACATTTGTGTAAATGTTTTCAGCCTAATATAGAATCTCTTTAACCTTTTGTATGCATTGCAGATTAAGACTTACCTTGTCAAAATTGCTTATCAAAACACTATCAATTAATTTGCAGATTGTAATGCCAGACTCTGTGAAATCCTATAACCACCAAACTCTTTAATCACAGGTTCTAGACAATAGGTGAGTAATTAACAACCCTGTAGTTCACTGTAGCTCATAAATTCTAAAAACATTTTTCTAACCATGAGTTCTTTTGTGGTTCTATCAACATCCTATTCTTGTAATACCCTTTATCTGTACTTATAAGCCCCCCCCCCCCCTTTCTCTTTGTTGTATTGTGGCACTGCATTTTGTGTTTATATATAATTGTGTGCTGGCTCCACTAGTAAGAAAAATATTAGACCATTAGAACTAGTAGAACAAAAAAGGGTTTTATTTTGCAAGCATTTCTAAGAAATATGATGATTATATTGTGAAACCAAAAATGCAGTACTTAAGTGAATCTGATGTAACTGGAATGTGCATTCGCCTTGTTTTCAAAAAACTGTTTTAAAAAGACTGACCAGCAGGAGGAGATATGTGTCAGCTAAAAACACAGTGACCACATCAAACAACTGAAATAATTCAGTCTAATGTTTTTGTTACTTTTTTGATACTTCTGAGAAAGTGTGTGTGTGTGTGTGTGTGTGTGTGTTAGATGCACTGATACTAAATTTCTCAGCCGATACTGATAACCGATTATTCAGTGATATCGGCCGATACTGATAGTTCTGCCTTTTATGCCTTCTTTTAAATGAATAATAATTAATTCCACAA
>JANDJT010000190.1:10816194-10838890 GCA_024331685.1 Stegophilus panzeri | reverse complement strand
TCTCCCTCCACTGGCTTCCTGTAGCCGCCTGTATCAAATTCAAGGCCTTGATGCTCATGTACAAGACCTTGTCTGGAACAGCACCCTGCTACCTCAACACTCTCCTGAAGGCTTAAATTCCCTCACACAATCTGCGATCAATCAACGACCAATGCTTAGTAGTACCTACTCAGCGTGGCTCAAGGTCCCTTTCAAGAACCTTCAAACTAACTGTTCCTTAGTGGTGGAATGAACTTCCAACCTCAATCCGGACCACAGAATCCGTCACTATCTTCAAAACAGCTAGAGACCCACCTCTTCCGTGAACACCTAACCAACCCCTAAAAAAACCCCCCAAAAAACAAAAACTTACTCTGGCACTTACACCTCTACTCTACACACTTTACTTCTTCTAGAACTCAATTAATGGATCTTGTATGGTAGCACTACTTGCATTGTTCTCTGCTTGATATATCGCTTTGCTCATTTTTTTATATATATATATATATATATATTTTCCCTTTCATAATTTCCAGAGGACACAAATGAACATAAAAGGCTTTATTAATGATTCATGAGATACAAACATCACAAAGCTGGGCTGTTTTAATGGTGTTTATAGTAAAAATACTTTGATACATACTGTACAATGGATCTATACATTTAGGAAGGTATCACCTAAAATCAAATTGTAGAAATTATGGCCAAAAGACATGATGCAATGAAATGCTGGTATAGGACCACTGGTGCAAATGGCACTTGGATTGATTCTGCTTCATTACAATTCAGTCCTCACTGATGTTCCAAATTGTACACATACCGAAGTATGCAAATAGGGAGACGTAACTTCTAAAAGGTAATCTTTTATAATTTCTTCTAATCTGAGCAAACTTAAATGAAAATAAAGAAGATAGCCAGAAAGGCATTTGTACCTGTGAGTGACTCTGAATAACAAATATACTGGGAGCAATATGCCTGGCAAAAATTTTATATTTAAGATGAAATCAAGCAAAAGATATGTATCAAATTGACACACACACGCTCACATCCACATAGCACCCAGTAAGGATACTGTGGAAGGTCAAAAGACATTTTAGACCATTTTAACAAACATCACCAGCTCTTTTCTGTGGCCAAACCCATTGAAAGAGACAAATGTCTAATACACTTCATCTTAAAACGAGTGTCTACATTTTTTGTTCTCTTAAAAAAGGAATACTTTCAAAAATGTGGACTTTAGAAACAGATTTTTTTTCCATGAAAACTAATTTGTTTAAATTGTTATTTATAAACTATCACACTTGCCTCATCAAGCAACCCTTGAAACTATATGATCCTTTATCATCCAATTCCAGTAATATCAGCATTTTTAAAGAGCCCTTCAGTCTAGTACAAAAGAAGAGCCTTCTTGTATAATAGTCCTTGATTTAACCAGTCAAGTGCTTTTCTTCTTGCTTTGACAACATGTTTGTGATTGGTCATCTTTTCTCTCTCAGTGGTATTCACCTCTGAGGTATGAATAAGATTGTGCTTCCTGTTTTCTCTGCATCCTCCATGGCTCACTCATTCAAGGAAAGTATGATGTCGTCTTCCAGGTCTGAGTTATCGGAGCTATCTGCTGGAATACGAGAGCAGAGAAGGAAAGAGTAAGAACACTACAGTAGAGAAGAAATGAAAAGTGTAAAGAATGAAAGGAACAAGCAGGCATTCTAGACTCTAATTCCATATTCATTAAAAAAAGCCATTAACTCACTGTTATCCATAACTAGCTCTACATCTCCCTCAATGTCCTCAGAATCATCCTCTTCATCATCATCATCATCATCATCGTCGTCGTCATCATCGTCATCATCATCTTCACCATCTTCCTCCAGGAGACGAGCCACCTCTTCATCATCAGATGGGGAAAAATCCTGCTCACCATCTTCTTCCTCCTCTTCCTCACCATTATTTTCATTCTCCAGCTCAGCCATCAGGGGGTCTGTGTCAATATCATCCATGTCGTCATCCGAGTCATCATCATCCTCATCCTCCTGATCTTCATCCTCCTGGAAGAGCATAGACCAATCAAGTTTCATTACATACATTAATGAATCCAGCAAATCGGGTGGTTTTAGCATTATCTTGTTATTTGGTCATTACCTCCCTGTGATTAGTCAGTTCACTACCCACCCCCCCAAAAAAGCTTGATTTCTATTTGAAACACTGAAAGAGAAGTCAGAGCAACGACATGGAATAGTCTAGATTTCTTGCTATTGGACAAGGTGGTAATTAGTTTAAGAATTAAGGCTACCTTTTTTACAACTTCAAGATGGCTTTAGGCAGCTAGGCAAAAACCATCATATTTGTTTTATTCCATACTTGCTAAAAGTTTAAGTTAAAAAAAAAAAAAAAGTGTGACATAAATAAATATAATAAATAAACTTAAAAAAAAACCCCAGTATCTAACTTTTAGGGATTTGGAGACCTCCAAGGTGGAAACTGTCACTGAAGAGGAAAATTGTGTAATGTCAGTTGTACTGCATATCTCTCTGAAAGCACCTGGCCTTTTGTACGAGAGACTGCAGCTTCCAACTAGCAGGTGCAATATATAATATACAAAGGTCATTTCTGATGCTCTCGCCATCTGCTCTTATCCAACACTGATATACACTCCCCAAGTGGCGTACACCCAAGTTAGTATAATCTTAGAATACTGTGTAAAACAATGAGCACATGTATTAAGCTCCCAGGAGGAAAACGTGGGAAATATCAAACCTCAAGCACGCACTAATGATGCTAGCAACATGAGACTCTTGTAGCCTATAGGCAGTTTCCTAGACAGTAATCAGCCAATGTATGATTGTCATGTATTCTTAATGCAATCATGCATGTTGAATAAACCAATCATGTTTGGTTACAACGCACCTGAAGCAAAGAAAAAGCTGGTGCATTTTCCAATAAACTTGCCCAACTAACAAGAGAAATCTCCTGTTCTTCATCTCACATGGACTTGTTTGATTGCTCAAAGTGATGGGTCAATAATCTACATTGGATAACAGTGGCATAAGGTGTTTGAATTATACTACATGTCCAGACTCCCTTATGAATGCCTCCATCTCCAAATTAGCTTTTTATAAATTATTTCTTATACATCATCAGTAGTCTACTACTGTGGTCAGGCTACTACCAAAAGTTGCTTATTGCAACTTTAAATATTGGTTTGGAACTGAAACAACAAGGACCTTTCAGCATATCCATGTTACATTAAAAGTATGTATCAATCCGGACCGCAGAATCGGTCATCATCTTCAAGAAACAGCTAAAGACCCACCTCTTCCGTGAACACCTAACCAAACCCTAAAAAATAAATAAATAAATAAATAAATAAAATTTACTCTGGCACTTACACCTCTACTCTGCGCACTTTGCTTCTTCTGGAACTCAATTAATGGATCTTATATGATAGCACTACTTTTATTGTTCTCTGCTTGAAATCATTTTGCTTGTATTTTCTCATTTGTAAGTCGCTTTGGATGAAAGCGTCTGCTAAATGAATAAATGTAAATGTAATGTAAATGTAGACTGCAATAGTAGGTAACTCCTGTTCATAAAATTAAAACAGCATGTGCCAATTCAGCTGCAACTTCTACCCAAAGTATCTTCTGAAGGAGAAAAAAACCTCCAAAAAAACCATTACATAGCCTAGGAAGATTATGGCAAGATCTGTTCACCTGATCCTCCTCATCCTCTTCTTCCTCAGCCAGTCTCTGTCGGCCAACTCCATAAAGTCGACACACTGTGTCCATATTTATAGAATCTTGATTCTGTTGTGGAGGAATGCATTACATCAAAAGCCTTAGTATTATAACAAAACACAAAGCCCCCCAAAATCATTTCAACTAATATTTTCAGAAATTCACTAATAATAATAATAATAATACTAATAATAAGAACAACAACAACAATAATAATAACAACAACAATAACAACTTACTTCAATGACTGCCAGGTAACAGTCTTTTGTGTCAGTACACAGGTCAAAAATGTTCCTCTTCACGTCAATGGTGGCTGACAGGAGAAGAAAAGAAAAAAAAAAAAAAAACAAGAAAATGTATAGTTATTCTTAAATTACCAAAATCTCTGAGACGAGGAGGGAGAAGCCAGGTTGTGATGTTGCACACCTGATTGAGCTAATCAGTGGGAAAGAGAGCGAGATAAAGGAGCGGCTAGAAGCGAGAGAGAGAGAGAGAGAGAGAGAGATGTGTTTGAGTTCTGTTTGTGTGTTTTATGTTTGCGTTTTGTTTATTATAAAATTTTATGTTTATGTCCAGCCGGTTCCCGCCTCCTCCTTGCCCGACTTTAAAGCTTGTTACATTGGTGCCGAAGCCCAGGAAGGAGGAGGGACGCGCTGTCGGAGAGCTCTTGCTGCTGTGGAAGGATCGCGACGCAGAGGAGGCGGTGGTGCTGGAGCAGTTGCCGAGGAGTACGGAGGAGCTGCTGCCGTCCGCAGGGAGGCGGAGGAACCTCTGCAGTCTGCCTGAAAGGGGAGGAGCAGTTTCTGTGCGCCAGGGGATGGAAGACCTGCTGCCGAGATGTGGCTGCTGTCTGCCTGAAAAGGGGAGGAGCCGTATCCATCCATCAGGAAGGCAGAGGAGTGGTTGCTGTCCACCGGAAAAGGGGAGGAGCTGCAGCCGCCCACTCAGAAGTCCAGTGCCATCGCCAGGCATCATGGGGGATCACTTCCCAGCGGGCTGAGAAGCAGATGACAGCATATCTGAAGACCGGAGTGTTTTTTCCTCTCCCTCCCTCTCTAGCTTGCTTCTTCTCTCTGCCCTCTTCCTCTTCATCTCTTGACTGGCTGGCCTCTTTGCCTACAAACAAGAGGAAAGACGTAGCCGAGATAGCAGCACCGCCCTCCCAAATCTGGCGGTGGCGGAGTGTAACAAGGAGAAAAGGAGAAGCCAGGTTGTGGGGATGCACACCTGGCACTGATTGGGCTAATCAGTGAGAGAGAGCAAGAGAGAGAGATAAAGGAGCGGTTGGAAGGGAGAGAGAGAGAGAGAGAGAGAGAGAGAGAGAGAGAGAGAGAGAGACGCACGTGTAATTTGTGTTCTGTTTGTGCATTTTATGTTCTGTTTGAGTTTGGTTTATTATTAAACCTTATGTTTGTGTTCAGCCGGTTCCCACCTTCTCCTTGCCCGTCTTTAAAAGTTTTTTACACTATGTAATAGGATGTTTTGAACTATTGTCTTGAACTGCAACTCCCTTAAATGTGATTTACAAACTTCAGTAAATATATGCTGATGCTGCCATTTTGCCTTTGAAATCATGAGACATGTAATACTTAAGACATATTGTGCCTACTTCTTTAAAATATTTTTCCTTTTTCCCTATTATTTTTCCACTTAATTTTCCATATAGTAAAACATTTGAAAATAATTTTAAAACAGTGAAGAACCTCTCCCTCTTTCCCCACAATTCCCTCCTCACTTAATTCCCTGTGTACACTTAACATTAATAGGAGTAACAGAAAAAAGGGCAGGAGAGGGTCAAGTGTTTATCCAGTGACTGGATAAAAGGTTGTACCTATCGGTTTGTAGTCAGTAGCATCAAAGGTCCTGAAGGAGGATCCAAAGGGACTTTTCATCTGCTGCTCCATCATTTCATCCTCATCATCAGCCTGAAGCATAGCTAAGAGATAGCATTTGGCAATTAATATGACAAAACATTGGTATTTAGAAAAAATAATTTTGCTTCAAAAAGTGTTAAAGTGCCCTTTCAATCAAGATGACTGTTTCAGAACTATCCCTGTCCCTCAGTTGTAAGGACCCCCATGTTGTGGTGATATTCTCATTTTAATTACTTTTTTTTTTTTTTTTTTTTAAACGATGATGCATAAACTACCAATAAATTCTAGAGAGCATTTAACTGGACAATTCTGAACCATACATGTCCCAGCCCTGGAGGTGAGTAGCTTGTTATCAGTAAACAATGTCCATCAGTGTGCCTGGCTGTACATCTTCCTGCATACTATTCATATTTCTAACCATCACTTGGTTGAATAAAAATAGTTGGAGCTCGAGGTTGTGGTTATGCACCAGGCACCCAGAGGCATTTTACCAACTTGGGGCTCTTCAATGCTGGAATATGTTGCTTCCTCAAACAAAGCAAGAACACGATTAAATCTTTATACACAATCAGGGCTTCTTTAATTGTAAGAGTAAGTAAAAGGTTCTCACTAATTTCTTTGCTATTCTCTATATTTAGCTAGCTCACTAAGAATAATGTCAGGTTTGTTTAGATTTGGCAGTGTGGTGTATCTCGAAAGCTATTCCCTATTGTATACCTCAGGCAAGTGTCACTTTGACTTCCTGTTTCAGAAGGAAATGTGTGAACATACAGACTGAAATCACAGCTAAGAAGCCATTTCATGGGGACCTTGAGGTGTTTCATGGCATCTTTACCTCCATAAATGACTGTTCCATTGTTGTTGAACACAATTCTGCACTGATCCAGCGCTGGTACAGTGTGCAGCAAATGGAAAGTCCTTAAGTCCCACTGATATTGTAGTTAAAGAATTGAATGTACATCTGTAAACTATGGAAAACATCTCAGCAAGAGTTAGTGTCTAAAATGTACAAACTGGCAATTTAATAAGAACCTTCTTAATAATGTTTCATTTTGTATATAAACTGTTGGGGGGTAACTAAACAGTAAAATAGGACCACAAATGTTGGAAAGATACTATCTCTGTGTTGATGATGACTTCAAGGCCGTTAGGGTGGAAAACGCCACTGATGTTCATGTTGAATTTATCAAACTTGTGGATGGCCTGCGCTGAACGCACATCCCACATAACCCCATCATTTAACACAAGGTCATCAGTCGGATTGAAGGTGGCACAGTTCCGCTTGTAGTTGTTGGCCAGGTCAGGGTTGTTTAAGGTCAGCGTCTTTTGCCCAGTTTGAATATCATAAATCTTCGTCATTGAAAAAAAGAAGTAGTGAAGAAAGAAAATAAATAACGAAGCCTGGTTTTCAGTATTTAAATCATGGCGCACATGAATCAGTGCTGCTTTTTATGTCTATTGTAGTTTCCAATAAGTAGACAAAAGATGATGGCTTATTTTGGCCTTCTATTTCAAAGATTAATTCTCCAAATTTACATTTTCAAAGTCTGCATATGGAATATGTAAGTTTCTTACATGGGCAATGTGTTCCTTTGTTCCTATGACTCTGTCCTGGGAAAGCTTACTGAATTCCACATAATGATCATCTAAAAAGGAATGCCTACACAAAAAGGGAGAAGGAAAAAACAAAAACACAACCCACTCAGAAACAGTGATAATCAAGTGTCTTGAGCATTGTGGTTACAGATGACCTGTGCAGAGTTGTGTTTCTTAGACTCACTTCATTATGAAGACAGATTTCATTCCCCAGAGTGCAGATAGAGGATAACTCCATGAAGCAGATGTCAACAGTAAAGACCCATCCTGTAAAATACAAATTCTTAATAATATACATGTTGATTCATTTAAGGAATGAATTTTATTAGCAGATAGGATGTACATGATAATTGAAACAAAAACAAAAACAAAAAAACTAACTAAAAAACACCCTGCAGTAAATGCATTAATTAGGTGTTCACTTTTGTCTCATTTTAATGTTTTGGAATATTATATTTTTTGTAAATTCTGTTATGGACTTGCTCATGCAAGCAGACTCTGAAAAGTATGTGCATAATTTTTATTCAAGCACTGATTTTGAGACTAGGAAAAGGCACAGTGCTGGAAAAAATGGTCCTTGTGCACTTTTTTCTTTAAGTGTTTCATCTTGTGATGACAATGGTCACAAAATATGAAATTTTGTTCCTATGAATGAAGAAATCATAAGAAATATGAAGAAATATGAAACTATTATTACAATTAAGGCAAGCATGAATCTACAATAATACAGATTTTTATTTTAGGCACTAATTAAACGGAGAAGCTACCTGAAACTACAAAATATAAAAAAATAAATAAAAAAAAAAAACCCTCACAGGACAAAATTTTAATTCAATTAAGTGTGTTAAATATATTTGTTAATTACATTTAAAATTATATTCAAATTCTAACTTTTTTTTATTTTTAAATTATCCACTACAATCCATTACAGCAACCTTTGGGTACATGGCACAAAGGCACATCCTCCAAGCAAACATTATGGTGTGTGTGTGTGTACATACCCTGGATGGCTCAAGGTGTGTGATGGCTGAACTATGGCAGCTGTAGCTGGCTTCCTCTTGTCCACCAAACACATTGTAAAGTTTGAGCTGCCCAGTGCATGTGCCCAACATGAGGAAACGCTCCCGTGCTGAGAATGCGCAACACATGAAGCCGCTCTCATCCTCCTCTGCTTCCCTGAACACTGAAATTGGCCTGAACCTTAATAAATCCCAAAAAAACAGATTATATTATTTACAAGCAGTACACATGTTCTTAGTTACACTGTAAAACACTATGCAAATAGAAAGACACTACACACACCACATTCCTTGAAATAACTGCCTGTAAACTGGCATGTAAAATCCAGTACCTGCTGAAGATAAGTTGCCTGTCGAAGCAGCCTCCATCCACCCCCCCATATTTTGGATAGGCAACCCTGCGTGTGTGACGTGCTGTAAAGTTTGTGGGTGCCTGGCACCTCTGCTTTGGCTCTGGACACTGGTGAGGCATGAACAGACTGAACGGGGGGCACGTGGTGACCGGGTTCTTACAACGGGCATGCTGCTCTCTCAGGTACTCCGTTATAATACTACAAAGAGAGAAAATGTAATGTAACCACAACACATGCTTCATGCCTGAGAATGCAAAGAGTGTGAAAAACCATAATTTGAAGAATCTTATAATAGGATAATTTTGATTTTGAACACTTCTTGGTCACTGCATAATGCATTCTAACAGCAGGTACATAGACAGGCAAAATCTTGATATGATTTTAAGATTATACATACAGTAAATGACAAAATCTTGTCTGTGGTGGAAGCTGACCGTGGATTTTCACAAACAAAGCAATAACATCAAATTGTATTATATTTGTCAGCTTTAACGTAACAGACACATTCGTATAGAGAATGTGAATTATATTAAATTTGAGCTGTAAATATGTAAAAGTTGAGTGTATTACACTTAACATCCTGGTAACAGTAGTGTATCTTAATAAAAAGTTGTGTTTTTGATGATTTCTTTTTGTAAAATTATAAATAATAAAAAGCATAGCACCAGACCTATCAAGAGCTGGAGGTGAAGGAAGATGGCGGTCCAACTGTTTCTTCATAGCTGGACTCTGGCTAAATGCACCATGGTCTGATTTCTGCCTCAAAACACGTGGTTTCTTCAATCCTGCGGCATAAGTAATCGGCCGTTCCCTCGAGAACACGATTCGGCCAACAAGAGAGCCAGTGCTGTGGTGAGATGATGTGGGAGGGGCTGGGGGTGGGAGCTGTGAGGTAGATGGGCGGGGCTGTAGGTGATGAGATGAAGTCGTCACATGAGAGGCATGGCCTCCGAGCCGTGCTGCCACACCATTGGCAAGGCGAGGACTCCGTGGGATGGCGGTTGGTGTGGGAGGCGTGGACACAGATTGTGAAAATGGTGCTACGCTGGTATGAGCGTGAGAATGAGAATGGATGCCCATAGGTAGGTCAGCCTCTTTGGTTAACGCTGAAGCTGTATCGGTGAGACCTTTCGACAACAGATGATTCCGAATGAGCAGAAGCAACTCCTTCTCAGGGAACGCGATGCGCGTTTGTGCTACAACGTTGGCACGCTGCAACCGTGCTAGTGAAACATCTGTGCCTATTAGCAGCGGCTTTCCAGATACTTGCTCTATTAACTCAGCAGCATATTTACAAAAGCGTACATGGTCATTGCGTTTATCTTGAAGCACAGGCTCCTTCATTAGCTGCTGGATCTGCCCACTGCTGAACAGTGGTAACTTGCTGATAATCTGCCGCACTGTGGTGCTTCGTGCTAAACCCACTAATGCTTTGCATGCTAGAGCACGGATTTGGTCAGCATCCGTTATGGGCATTTTGATTGTGAGCAGTGAGAGCAAGACCTTGATGCCATTATTGGACTGGACCACATTCCACATTTTGGCCAGGACACTTTCACTAGTGCGGTGACTCTGAGGAAGACGCCGTCGTGGTGCACCCGAGATGAATTTACCGATGCTGGAGATACGCTTGTCAGGAGCGCACACACAGTTAATCACTACCTGCAGAGCTGACTTCTGGATCTCGGCATCATTCACAAACACCTCACCCTCAGCTACCACCAGGACGATGCTCATGCCTTAAATAGATTAGCAAGGAATTACAACCAATTTAACTGATGCAAGTCTGCATAAAACAAATTTAAATTCTAATTTGTTACTAGGAAATAAACAGTGTTGAATTTTGTCTTCTATTCACCAAAATAAACATGTGATTTCATAATTTACTTCCCCAAAATACTATATTAGACAGAATAAGTAAAGGGATAGGAGTTCTATTATCAAGCTATAATTTTCATTGCCTACCTGGAACTCTAAAAACATCTTAATCTCATCATTATTCAACAATCCCTCACCTACTGTGGAGATGGTTGACCCGCCTTCATCCAGCACAGACACATTTTCAGCCAACAGGAGCTGCGTTTTTGGGATAACAGTCAGAATGTTGAGGATGTCCAATGCATACCGCACTGTGTCACTCCTGGGAGATAAATATCCACAGTTAAATTCGAAGATATCAATATTACACAAGCTGTGCAATAGGTAGTAGGTCAGTTAATGAAACAATCAGCAGACACTACAATTTAATTCATACTTAAACAGCCTTTAAAAAAAAGTAACTGTTTGATGTTATTACTCAATAATTATTTTAATTAAATTTAGTAGACTATAGTAACTAATTACCAACCATAAAAGGCAAAGCCAGTAAAATGCAGAAACTTTGTAAAGGCATTAAAAAATGTTGCATTTGTAAAAAGCAAGGAGCCTCTGTATATCGTGTGTAAACATTGTGTTTGACGTTTTTTCTGCTTCAACATAATGCATTTGCTCTGTGTATTATATTGTAACAGTGGCAACTCTCTTACTAGGCTTTGTTTAGTGTGCAGTTCTCTTCCCCAACCACTAGGCACTAGAGTGCTGAGCGTTATGGTACAAGTTGTAAGCAGAGGGTTGAGCAAAACAGAACAGTATGGTTTGCCTCAAGTTGTCAGGCTGCTCTCAATCAAATCCTTGCTGAGAAACTACAGTTTACTGCTCAATTGTATGTGAATTTGTGTTTAATTTATTTGTTGAGCAAGAAATGTTTATATTTTGGGTTAGTAGTCTGAATTTACTGAGAAAGAGAGGTTTCTGTAACCATTTTTGTTGCATGCTATGCTAAGTGGTTGTTTGTTTGAGATCTGAATGGTTGCTAGATAATGAATGGTTCTTAGATAATACTACTGGTTTGATATTTTTCTTTACTGTACAAGTTAAAACACAAGGTAATGTAATACAGGTGAACCCTCTTTCATTTGTACTTATAGCAGTCTGAGTTAGAGAGACACAGAGACTGTTTTAATATGTCAAATCCTTTGTCAGCTGATCGGATATTAAAATCTGTTCTTGTACCATTTCATTTTGTCTCCTATTCTTGTTAAACAACTTTTTGCAGACACCAAATATATTGCGTCATATATACTGGAACAAACCTAAGTATTGTGATGTATACAGTGTGTGTATGCATCAGTTTCCACATTTTGTAAGATTAAAACCTGGAACTGAAGTGGAATTAACTGGGAGTATATGTCATGGGTCTATAATATTGAGAGAGAAAGTCAATATAATCTGCAAAATTAATTATAAAAAAAAAAATTAAAAAAAAGAAAAATGCCATGATTGCATAAACATGACCCCCTCTACACCCCTGGTTTAGAGCCCCCTCCTGTCAGCAGGTGAATTGCAATGAATGCCTTAGTGAACATTTCCATCCTCAGGTCTGTTAAAATAAAAAGAGTATTTCCTCCAATCAATTTCCACAGCAAAATAATTAAATACTCACTGCAGTATTACACCATTTAATGTCAAGCCTGTAAATCACACAAATCCAGCCATAATTCATATTAGCGTTTCTAAATTCCCTATTCTTCGTCTCACCTGCCATAATATGTCCTCCAGTCACAGGCGATGGAGATGAGCTGTAGCAGTAGCTGCACACAGGACAGTTTGTGGAAGACCTCAGCAGGCTCCCAGTACAGGCGCACAGGCCCATGCTCAATGAGGAATTCCACCATTTCAACCACCTGGTCACGAGTGTAGGAGCAAGGCTGAAACACACGCACACACGCGCACACACGCGCACACACACATCTATAGTATACCATTATCTACACACGCTGTTTTAAAAACTTTTATTTTAATTTTTTATAAAGGTGGTAACAGTCTATAGTAGATGTATACATCCTTGTATACATCTATGTATACAGGCAAAGTAGATGTATACATCCTTAACTGCAAAGTAATATGTTTGAGAATATGAACAGTATATGTTTGGTATGCATGTAAATCAGGCAGTTTTCAAAAGGTCTTGCATGTTAGAATGTGCCTTGTGAAAAGACTGCTGGTGTATAGTTACTATTGACTGTACCTTGTAGTAAGGCTGGGGATGGATGAGTGCTCCTCCCTCTGTGCGCTGAAGACTCTGCTTTACTTGTTCCACTTTAATAGCCAGGTGGGCTTCAAAGTACCGGCGCAGAGCCATGCATGTGTGTTTGGCCGTCTGCCTGCTGGAGAAAATCTCATCATCGCTCAGCAGTGCCCCCTGATCCTCTGGATTTAAGATCTCCAGAGTACTTATCTGCATGCACAAAAAAATTATATAACTTTCCATAAGAGCCAGAACTAGACATATGACAATTACCAGCTACAAGAAAAATATCATTGTGTAAGCATTCAAATACCATCATCACAATCAACGTGTTCCATCCAAGCAGTGATTTGAAAACACTAACAGCAGGGATGTGCTTAGGTTGTAGAGAACAATAAGACCATCACTGTACTTAAAACGGTCCCTGTTAACCAGGGCTGCAACAACTAATTGATAAAATCAATAATAATCGATAATTAAAATAATCAACAACAAATTTCATTATGGATTATTTGGGTCTGTGACGTCACTCTGGATAATCCCAGTCAGTGACGTCACTTCACAATGGTGAAAAACACATTTCTATGAATAAAACACATGAAAAACAGCGGAGGTCACAGAGTGAGCTGCTGCGGGAAAAGTGCATGATCCAGGTTGTCCTAAACATGAGAATGTTTTATATTAAGTGCTTCAAACAAACGCGCAAGTGTATTAACGTGGCTTGTCATGTCAGATGGTGCAACAGATGTGCGTGTTGTTTAATGTGCTCCAGACATGTTTTCTTCAGTGCAGAAATGACATTTTTACGTTTATATCCATATCTGTAAATGTTAGAAATTCATGCCAATATTTCCATTTTACATAAAGGCTCGTCCTAACAACAAGCGAGTCTCCATCAAACTTCAGTGAATGAGCGCGAGTCCACACATGCGCATCAAACAGGGCGCAAGTGAAAGAAATTGCAATAACTTTGACTAAAATATTAATTTTGATCAAATATGTTGTTTGATGCTATATTTAGAAACAAAAGTAATTATGTTTTTATGAGAGCAGTAACTGTAATGGGTTATAACATGTAATTGTATATAACTGTAAGAAGTGTCAATTATTTACAGAATAAAGTAACACGTTACTGTGTTCAAATGAGTGAATGTGTGTTACTGCAGAACATTCAACCGCTTACCAGTTAACACTTAGTTTGTGCTTTTGTTTTTCTTTAAGCATTTTTAATATAGTGATTTAACTTCTGCTTTAAAGCTTGTGGACAATCAGTTTTTTTGTTTTGTTTTGTTTACAAAATATAAAATGTTAATATTTTTTTTTAAATCCATTGCACAATCCATAGCATACCCCACAGATACATTTAATACCTTTTTCAAAGCCTTCAATTTGCTCAATGTTTGAAGGACAACATTGGACAGAACGTGAAATAATGGCCCCCACAAAAAATAAAAATCTGCCTTTTAATCTAAATAATCGATTAATTGAAGAAACAATCGGCAGATTAATCGATTATCAAAGAATTGTTAGTTGCAGCCCTACTGTTAACTACTCCCTACATTGGAAATTTGTTAGTACTACGTATAACACTATTAGTGACTGAACTAAACAACTTCATACACTATGTTACACTGGTTTACTCATCACTGACACTAGTCATGTTCTATCACAAGCTCACACATTAGGTAACTCAATATCCACACAATTATTGACAATTATCAAACTAAGGACAATAAAGCAACCCAGCTAACAATAAATCGAACACGTGTGACTATGTAAATGTTTCCCCAAATTTTTACTCATTACGAAGTAAGAAGTCTGAGCAGAATTCTGAAGGGGTGTTGCCTTCTTAGCCCACTATATTCCTCAATGAGAAAACAAAATAATATGGCATATTATGGGTGTTTCGTGGCCACTAGGGTACACAGCACAATATTCTCCACTATATTTTCAGACAGTGGCACACTCTGAAAATAGAGAACTGTAAAAGTGAAAAGAGATATAGCTTTGGACAGTGTATGTTCCTGTTTAACCACTTTCTGCGTTTGTCTGGATACGTACCAGGTTGACAAGGCGTCTCAGGCCATCCTGGTTGTCGAAGAGCTCGAGTACAGCTCGGAACGTGAAGCAAATTGAAAAGAACATGGTGGCATGACAGCAGCCGGAGGCATGTGAACACTCCAACAGCCACAGAGTGTAACTCACCACCTCCGCTAAGAGGGAGTGGGGTAGCATACACACCTGTAAGAGTAATTATGACTATAGCAAATGAAATTAGTTTATGCAAAAATTACAACAACTGATTATGACAATGCCTCTTCCCCCATTAAAGGGATAGTTCACCAAAAAATGAAAATTCTGTCATCAATTACCCACCCTCATGTCGTTCCAAACCCAGAAGACTTTTATTCATTCTTGGAACACAAACGAAAACATTTTTAATGAAACCTGGGAGATTTCTGTCCCTCCATTGACAGTCCAAGTAACCAAACTTTTCATGCTCGAAAGTTCATAACGGCATTGTAAAAGCAATCCATGTGAGTCCAGTGGTTTAATCCCAATTTTATGAAGCAATTGGGAATGCTTTGTGTGTGCAAAAAAAACCCCCAAACAATAAAATTAAGACTTCATTGACAAAAATATCTTCACTTCCAGATGTTCTCACGATATAATGGGACCCAGAAGCGCTACACTGTTTACAGCAGAGGAAGAGGGACGCTGTACACAAACTGAGTGACATAGAACAATTTTTGTAAGAAAGATGTCTTCAGATTTCGTCATGGAGGACTTGGATTTTTTGTCCGCTCTCGTGTCAACACAACACGCATGTGTTGTCAGTCTCTTGTGAACGCACGTCAGAGATCTATGTAGAAGTGAAGATATTTTGTGAATAAAAACTTAATTTTAGGGTTTTTTTTTGTTTGTTTTTTTTTTGCATACAAAGCATTCGTATCGCTTCATAAAATTGGACTTAAACCCCTGGAGTCACATGGATTACATGAACGATGCCTTTATGAACTTTTTGGAGCTTGAAAGTTTTGGTTGCTGGACTATAAACAGAGCACAGAAATCTCCCAGGTTTCATTAAAAATATGTTTAATTTGTGTTCCGAAGATGAACGAAAGTCTTATGGGTTTGGAACAACATGAGGGTGAGCATTTGATGACAAAATTACATTTTTAGGTGAACTATCACTTTAAACATATGGAGTTAATGTTTTTCCAAAAGCATCAATCAAAATATATATTTAATGATAAACATGAAAAAATCTGGCTTAAAACCTAAAAAGTGATTAAATAAAAACATGAAAAAAAAAATACAACAACAATACAAACAAGAATTAAAGTTAAACTTAAAGTTTCAAAAAGAAAAATAAGCAAGTTTTGCCTTTCTGTGCTTCTTACTATTGGCAATTTTTCCACAAGAAAGTTCATGGAAGAAAGTGTACAACTTGAATATCCATTTCTTGGTGTTGGAGGTGACAAGCTCCAACTATATGGCACATCCACTTAATGAACCGCAGTATTTCACCCAATATGACAGAAGAAGCAAGACAGAGTGTTCAGGCAGCAAATCTTTCTATCTTGGAATTGTAGCAAGCTACCTATATAGTAAGTACTGTTAACACAAATATGGCTATACATGTGTTTCACCCCTTACAGCTGGTAAGCAATTAAAAACAATGACAGCCTTTATTGTCAAATAGTACACTACAGTGAAATTTTTGTCTCTGATTGGCAACATCATTTACCCTCTCCATAGCATCTTGGTTGTAGGCAAGGTAATAGAGACACAGAGACACTCCTGTGGCAGCCATGGATGGCCGCGGGATTTCCAAAAGCTTCTGCACTCCACCATGAGCCACGAATTCTGCTGCAAACTTCTTATGCAGCAGGAGAGAGGCCAGGTACTGTAACACAAAAGAGGATTGCATACCAAGTACAATACAAGTTTTTTTTAAAAAACCAAAAAACAAAAAAAAACAAAACCAACATTCCCATAAATTCTAGACTAAAAATGCCCTATCAATATTATATCCTATCAATACAATAAATTTTGTTCATAACCAGTGTTGTGTGTCTGTGCATTCTAAGAGTTTAATATATGATTAGGTAGAGAGAGTTACCTTAAGGGCCTCAAAGGTTAATTGGACATCGTTGGTCTGTTTTAGATCCATGTAATGCATGAGGAGCTCTCGAGCACGAAGTTGCATGAACACAGCCAACAGCTGTGCAAAAAACACCACACTAGTATGAGAAGCATGAACAACATTCATTGTGTAAGTGAAGCACACAGCTGTCATGTCATGTTGAGGGGAAGGAAAAAAGAAAACAAAGTAAACTTCTAACAAAGTAAACCTGCTCAAAAAGTCAAGAAAATTTGTTGCCGCTTTTCCCTCTTTTCCCCCTTAACTTTAAAATCTTATGAATGCCCGTGTGCATTTCACTAACACATTAGCAGCAATTCTGAGGCAGTGAGTTCATTATTGTTCTTAATGAAAAACACAACAACAAATCCAAAATATTGCCAGATAGGCGCTTTTACATTTCACTTTGAAACCAAATCTTCCGCCATCGTCTTGTCGGTCAGCTTGCTTCACTCATCACGTGATAAATGAAATCTGACTCCTGCTGATCTATGCTGTGACTCTGACTCATTCTGCTTATGCGGAAATGAGCAGACGCAGTTTTTAATTTTAGCATCTGTTCTCTAACTGAACTAAATTTACATTTATTCATTTAGCAGGCGCTTTTATCCAAAGTGACTTACAAATGAGCAAATGAAGTAATAACTGACTTTTTATTACTATAAAAAAAGCAAAATGACAGTTGGGGCAGTGCTGCGGTGGGCAAGCGATGTAACCGGTGTGCGGCCGAACACCGTGTAACGCCAAGAACACTGACTATCACAACAAGCCTATAGGAATGTAAGAATATACTGAATAATCTTAAAAAAAACGCGTTAATAATTCATAAATAAACAATGATACACCACAATTAAGTGCAATAAAAAACATTTCAGGACATGTATAGGACAAGAATTAATTGGAGGTGGCATCACTGTCCTTCATTGATTATTTTCTTATAACAGCATGCCCCATTGAGTTTTATTCCTTACTTACATTTAGGCTTGTATTCCATTATATTCATGTAACAATGGTTTTACAGCACTAGATCAGCTGACTATAGTGCTACAAGTTAAGGTTACATTAACTTGCCTCACAAAAAAAAAAAAAAAAAAAATTAAAAAATGAAAAAACCCCAAAACAACCTCACCTCCTGGTACTCCCCCAATGGTGTGAGGTACTGAAGAATAAGACGTTGCTCAATGCCTGCTGTAAGTGGGTACAAGTGGTAGCTGTTCCCAATCACCCACGGGCTCATCTCTGACCAGCTGCTGTTAGACAACTCACTGAAGTTGCGCTCTGGCTCTGGCAACGAGAAGTTCAGCTTCTGTTTGGCCTTCCTGCCATTCTCTTGCTCCATCCTCTTTCTGAAATCTCTTGCTCCCTCACCAGGGTTCTCCAACTCAGACTGGTGTGGCACAGCCAATTTCATCACTCCTTTGACACCAGAGTGGACTCGACTACTACTTTTCTGGGTTAAACTGTGTTCAGGAGAGACTGCTCCATCCGATTCGTGACCGAAAGTGTTATTTTCCGAGTGAATACGTGAAGGGCTGGGCGAAAACTTGCCATCCACTGCTTCCTCATCCAGAGGAAGCAAGGGCTCCATGCTCTTGCGTAGACTGGGCCGCTTGAAGTCCTTCCTGCTTTCTGCATCTTTCTCCTGGATTTCTCTGAGCCTTTGTAGCATTAAGGGAACCTGGAGTAAAAGTACATCAGGTAAACATTAATTAACTCTTTAATTATCCAAATTGGCTTCTCATAGAGGAATAATAACAACAACCTTTTACCATTAAATTGTGTTATTGTCATATAATATTCTATCAGCACATGTTCTGTTAGTCCACTCAATCATATATTCAGTGTATTAGAATAGCAGTATTAAGAACAGAGCAGCAGCTTAATAGAGCTATATTTCACACTAAAACACAATACTCAGTAACTAGAGCTTCCAGACAAAAAATAGATAAAAGATCTCCAGGAAAGGAAACAGAGATAAATGGGGCATTTATGGATGGATGGGTAGAACAAATCCCAGAAGCGTACAGTGGCACAAAAACAACAATGAAAGATATCACCATAATTTGTAATTGTTGTCTCGTGCTACATTTACCATATCAGATTTTTTTTTTTTTTTTTTTTTTTTTTTTTTTTACAGTGAAATATAAAGATATTTCTAAATAGAACTGAGTAGACGAGATTTATGTATAATTACTAGCGGTGTAAATCACAAGTTTCATGACGATACAATATAATATTGATTCTTTTAGCCAGTGATTCGATATTTGCTGATACCGCAATGACTGCCACGATGTGATTTTGATTAAATCGATTCAGGGGCCTGCAATTGATATTAAACGACGCACTATATTTCACAGAATCAGTAACATTTCACAACATTCAGTAACATTAATTCACAGACGCAACCAAAATTTACTACATATTTCAGTTCAAATAAGGACTTGTGACGGACTTAAATTTCGACGGACGTCATGCCCAGGAAGTGGCAGGAATTATAGCGTCCTAAACAAAAGGTCCATCTAGGGTCTGAGTGGGGCCCATTTTCAGCCCAGGAGTTTAATGCCCAAGACTGGGTCAATTTTTGACAGTTCTTACGATCTCGTGTTTTTATTACTGACATGTTTCAACAAGAATATTAAGATAAATAACAAATTACATACTGAGTATTGTTTTCTGCTACAAAAAGGCCAACTAACCTTAAGAAAAAAAATATTGGTTTGCATTCAAACAAATATGAAAATATTTCAGTAAGAAACATACTTTTTTGGCAGCTACCTCATGCCATGGCAATTGACAACAATTTGTTTATATCGCCATGTAGAGATGTAACGGTATGAAAATTTCATATGATTATCGTGACCAAAATTATCACAGTTATCAGTATTATCACTGTATTGTTAAAATGTGCTGAAAAATGTACAAAAAGTACTAATACACACACTGTAGTCATTTAAACAGGTTTTATATTTGACTATAAAGTGATGGATGGATGTTGTCATTAGGCTTGTTGCGATCATTAGTTATTTTAGTTTAGTTTAGTTTATTATATTAGTTATTATTAGATCATTAGAGAACATGGCGGAAGGCAGTGACGGTGCTCTGGAAAATTTCCAACCATCCAAGAGGACCAAATCTGAAGTGTGGTTATATTTTGGATTTTATAAAAATGCTGAGGGAAACTTAAAAGAAGATGGTAACCTTGTCTTCAGAGCTTACCAGAAGAAAGTTGCTGTGAAAGGGGGCTTTGGAGCTTCGTTGGTGCTTTTCCCTCCTTCCCCCCCTCGCTTTTAAATCGCTTATGGATGCCTGTGTAGCCATGTGCATTTCACTTTCGCTTTTGAATTAGCGCCAATTCAGATGCGGCAATTGGGCTTACCGGGAACCCCAATTAGCCACTCCGGCTATGGTCCATCATAAAAGTTATACATGCATTGATGCTTATGCATTGCATCGATACATCAGATCATTGGTTATTTGATCGATACATCAATCCATATCGATGGATCATTACACCCCTAATAATTGCATATTTACATTTGAATCAATATTTTTTATCTGTAGACAGATAAGGATTAAAACTTTATCAGAGAATAAAGTAATATTCTTAACTGTTCTGTTCATTAAAGCTATGTAATAAAACTACATATTAATGAACAAATGTACAATTTCTTTGCAATAGCAGATGTGTTGAGTGATGAAAAAGTGCCAGGCTGAAAGTGGCACAGACCAGAACGGAGTTCTCCTCACGGTAGTTGGCAGCAATATCCTGGTTCTCCATGGCTCCTCCAAGCAAACCTGTAGCATAGATTCTCAGGGGCTCCTCAGCCTCCCGGGCCCATTTAAACAGGCGCTCTACAATGCCCTCCTACAAAACACACACAAAAACTTACATTGTTACAAGGACGTTGTGTATACCAGGGTCCCACTTAATACTCTGCTTAACAAGTCCAAACTAAAATAGATGTGTGGCAGGTTTACTAACCATGATCATTTAAAAATTGGTTAATTTGGTTCTTTCTAATGAACCTGAGAATCTGTTGGGTACTGCCAGACCGAGTTGCCTGACGATTAACTGTTTGCTCCTCGTTTGCCCTAGAAAGGGTAACTATAGCAAAACCCAAAACCATGATCAGTCAGACAACAATTGCTAATGTTACATTCTCACACATACAGTAAATATAATAAATAATATGTACATAGTGTATGTAGTGTACATAAGACACACGCAGTTTAATTTAATGTGAATTTTAAATTGGAGTCTGGAAATCAATGCTTAATCAAACATTTGGCTAGTTTTCTCATGCTGAATTTGTTCTTAATTTAATAAAATATAATATGAAGAACAGGTTTTGACAGTCACTGTACTTGACTGTATATTTATCACAAAGGGACAGGGCACATAACTTGATTCATAAAGTCCAAGATGCTGTGATCGTGACAGGTTCAAGTTCAGGTCAGTCAATTTTGGGCCCTTAAACCTCAACCACTCACCCCTGCAATTGGATTGGCTACTGCTTTCAATAAAACAATATATTGTCTTGAAAAGCATAGTCTTCTTTACCTTCTCTTGAAAGACCACTGCAGTCTCCAGGCCTGGCATGATGTTCAGCAACAGTCGGCATGCTGCAGTGTTAAGTGGAACTTCTCTGCTTGTCATGACATACGAGTTCACCAACTGTAATACACAACACCCATGTAATAATCACATAAATCTCTAATAATAAATCATGTCATAAACCTGCACTGTAGATTAGCGATCAAGCTTAATGTGTTCAGTTTAATAGGCTTGACTTCTGTACATGTAATATCAATCCACTGCCAATTACAAACCAGTGGGAATCTCACTATGTCAGTAGTAATAATAAACATGTATAACAAACAAAAACAGACAGGATAACTAGCACAGTGTAACAATAAATACATCATCTAGGACCATGGTTCTCAAAGTGAGGTCTGTGAAGCATAGCCAGGGGGTCTGTGATTTAAAAATAAAAATTGTTCCAGCCTACCTTTTAAAGAAATTATATATTTTCAAATACTCTGGTAAAAATGCTTCTATTTTGCTTTCTTTTCTAATACTAAATTATTTTAGCATTTATAAATTACCATATCTAATACTAAACTGTTTCTGAAATTAAAGCATTTCCAGTAAATCTAAGATAAACCAAGGCAACCTGAGTAAACACAAAACACAGTTTTTAAATGGTAATGTTATTCATTGAAGCAAAAAAGCTATCTAGGACCAACAGGGCCTGTGTGAAAATGTATTTGCCCCTGTATTTACTAATTCCCAAAATCTATGAAACCGCATTCATAATGGGGTTCAGCCGGACTAGACGCAACCAGGCCTGATTACTGTAAACCCTGTTCAATCACATCAACACTTAAATAGAGCTTTTACAACAGCATAAAGTTGGTTAAAAGGTCTTGCCCAGTAACCAAACTGAAAGAAATTCTAGAAATGAAGAGGAAGAAGGTGATGGAAATACATCAGTCTGGGAAGGGTTACAGAGCTATTTCAAAGGCTCTGTGACTCAAAATAACCATAGTTAGAGCCATTATCTCCAAATGGAAGAACTCGGTACAGTAGTGAACCTTCCCAGAAGTGGCCAACCTTCCAAAGTTCCTCCAAGAGCACAGCAACTACTCATCCAGGAAGTCACAAAAGAGCCAAGGACAACAGCAAAGGAACTACAGGCCTCTCTTGCATCAATAAAAGTCACTGTTCATGACTCCACTATCAGAAAGACACTGGCCAAAAACGGCATCCATGGAAGAGTGGCGAGGTGAAAACCACTGCTAACCCAGAAGAACATTAAGGCTTGTCGGAATTTTGCCAACACACACCTTGATGATCCTCAAACCTTTTGGGAGAATGTTCTGTGGATTGAGGAGTCAAAAGTGGAACTGTTTGGAAGACAGGGG
>JANDJT010000190.1:10778614-10797601 GCA_024331685.1 Stegophilus panzeri | reverse complement strand
TGTTCATCAAATGTCTGTGAAACTTGTTCAGTTTATGTCTCAGTTGTTGAATGTTTTTATGTTAATACAAATATTTATACTACACGTTAAGACATTTGCTGGAAATAAAAGCAACTGAATGTGAGCGAACGAGTAATATATATATATATATATATATACACACACATACACATACAAACACACATTATATAGAAGCCTAACTACAGACTGTTAATAACGGGATATAAATAAAACATAATTGCTATAGAATTACTGTCAATTCAAACAACTGAGTATATAAAGAATAGAAGCTTTATGAGAAGGGAAGGGAAATTCATCCAGTTGTTTGAGTTGACAGTAATTCTATAGCAATTATGTTCTGTTTATATCCCATTATTAATAGTCTGTAGTTAGGCTTTTATATAATATAATGAACTTCAGACAGGTTTCTTTTTCTAGCATTCATTGCTTTTTGAAGTAAACTTCAAAAACAAGATAAAAAAATACATATGTGCTGTTCTCTATTAATAAAGTACAAGCTAGTACTGTTTTGCACAAGTACACAGTCATGTAGTACCATTCTTAAAGCATTATAATTTTTTTTTATTTACAATCCTAAAAAGAAAACTACATAGAGAAATTTGAACAACCAGTTTCAGTTTTATGTCAGCGGAGTGCTTTCACTAGGTTATACATCGAACCAGAAGGTGTTTTTCCTTATTAAACAAATATCTTCCCCTATACTAAACTTATTCTATAATTAAAATACCTCAAGTCAAGAGTAATAAGCAAAGAAAGTGGAATACTGGGCCATTTGAAAAACTTAATTTAAGCTAAGCCGATCATAACAAACCTTGGATCAATGGCCAGTAAGCTTCACATGCTTCAGTTAAGTTGCAAATACATTTACACTTACAGACAGACACACGCACACACACACACCTCTTCAATCATTTGACTGTGAGAACGCAAACCCCTCATACAAAAACTTTTAAAATAAAAATACAATGAATAAATATGTATGAATATAATAAATTAATTAGATTTTTTTTTTTAACAAGGAATAGAAAGGTATAGAACATGTAAAGTGTAACAATCAGCACAAATGAAAAGAATGACATCACACAATAAGATACAATTTCCTGAACCACTGTCTAATTAGATTAAAACTGTGAATGTTTATGCCAAAATGACGAAAAGGGAAACAGTGTGGGAAACAAGTGAGCAGGACCATGATGTTGTTTGTAAATACAACAGGAAATGCCACATACAAATATTAAAATGAGGTAAGATAGTGTTAGCATTACACATCATACTATACCGCTTTTGTAGTATTCTTATTTGGTGTAAAACGTTATGCCAGTCAATTTGACTAGATCAAAACTCTTCATATTTTTGGAAATGGAAACAACAGTTACCGATCATATATTTTCCATTTCCCCAGGTAATAAAAGATGGGATGAAATCTGGCGGATCTGGTTAACTGAAAATGTTTCAGCAGAGGGAAACCAAATTTTGGTACTTTAAACAAAACAACTGATTTTCTTTGATAATTTTTGCACATTAGTGCATCATTACAGAAAAAAAGACAACGAATGGTTGAGAAGACAGGCAGTGCAAAATGTATTTTAAAAAATGAACAAACTCATGTCAAACATGTGTGTAGCCTAGGCAATGGTTTCATGTTTAAACTTAAGCAAGACTACAGGATGAAATTTGGAGAATACATGCTCCTGAACCATTTGCCCCCATAACTACATTCAGTGAGACAGCAGCACAAGGCATCAGAGTTTAAGCATACACATGTTTTCATGTGAGCTCAGTGTCATGTGATTTTAATACAACCCATTTAGGAAATACAAATAGCTCCTCCCCATATACTGGATCACATGCAAGAGCTCACCTGCTTGTGACCAGTCTTAAAAATGTTTAAAATGTTCACAAAAACAGTTGACATCACTGGACATGTTTTACAAAGGGAGTGTGTTAGTATTTCATGTAGTCAGCAATGAATGTAGTCTTCGGTCTAATGTCTGTCTCTAAGGCCTGTGCAAGATGCAACAAAGGCAGGAGTAAAGATACATTCTTGTGTTTATGATCACTGCATTTTTAATGAATGTCCATTCAGTCATGGCTATAGACATGTCCCATGTCACATCATCTTTTTAATTCCTCAAGCCCAAGGGTGGAAAAAGTATATATATGGAGAAATTATATTTAAATGAAAATATAGATCATGTGTCAAACAAATCACTTACAGTCATGTGAAAAAAATAAGCACACCGGTATGGTTGGCTTTTTTCCTTTCTTTAATATTTGGACAAGCAAACATTTGATCCTCTTTGAAACAGTGCCTATTAATAAAGTTGATACACTATCAAATGACAACTAAAATTTACATTTTTTAGCCATTTTCACATTTTAAATTAACAAAAAAAAAAAAAAAAAAAACCCCAAAAAAACCACTGAACCAGATCAGTCACATGGAAAAAGTAACGACACCCCTACATTTATCACACCTTCAAATCCATAAAATTAGAATCACGTGTTCAAGATTGGGTGCCAGTGATTAGAACCTGCTTAGGGAGTGCAAGTGGAACCGGTCTTATTTATACCCCTCTCATATGTAGTGTCTGGTGTTCCCTTTGCAATTGAGGTGTGTAGTGTCATCAAGCCAAGATCTAAAGAGTTCTGTAAGGCCTTCAGAAAAAAGGTTGTGGATGCCTATGAGTCTGGCAAGGAACTTAAAAAGATCTACAAATTATTTGAAATACATCATTCCACTGTAAGGAAAATAATCTACAAATAGCGCAGATTCCAAACGACTGCCAATTTGTCCAGGACTGGCCGTCCCAGCAAATTCAGCCCAAAAGCAGACTGTCTGATGCAAAAAAAGGCTCCAAGAACCCAAAAATTTCATCACAGGATCTGCTATTAAGTCTTGCAACTGTTGGTGTCAAAGTGCATGCTTCTACAATCAGAAAGAGATTGCACAAATTTGACCTGCATGGCAAGCGTGCCAGGAAAAAGCCTTTTCTGTCTAAAAAGAACATTAAAGCAAGACTACAGTTTGCCAATGAGCATATAGGCAAAGACAAGGCCTTTTGGAATAATGTGCTCGGGACAGACGAAGCAAAGATAGAGTTGTTTGGGCACAGTAACAGCAGACATGTTTGGCACAGACCAAAGACAGCTTTTAAGGATAAGAACCTCATACAAACTTTGAAGCACAGTGGTGGAAATGTTATGGTTTGGGGTTGCTTCACTGCCTCAGGGACTGGACAGCTTGCATTCATTGATTAAACAATGAATTCAGCATCATTTCAAAGAGTGCTTGAAGGTAATGTGAGGCCATCTGTCCGAAAGTTGAAATTGAACCGAAAGTGGAACTTTCAATTGGATAATGATCCTAAGCACACTAGCAAATCCACCAAGGAATGGCTCAAAAAGAAGAAATGGGAGGGTTATGGAATGGCCTAGTCAAAGCCTGGATTTGAATCCCACTGAAATGTTGTAGGGACATTTGAAATGGGCAGTACATGCAAGAAAACCCTCAAACATCTTGCAACTGAAAGAATACTGCATGGAGGAGTGGTCAAAAATTCCATCAAGCCAATGTCAGAGACTGGTGGACAATTATGCAAAATGCCTACAAGAAGTTATTTCTGCTAAAGTGGGAAATACTAGCTTCTGAGGTCAAGGGTATACTTACTTTTTCCACAGAAGAATATCACACCTATTGATATTTCTGTTGAATAAAAGACTGAAAAAGCTAATTTCCATGTATATAAACTTTATTAATAGGCACGGTTTCAAAGATGATCAAATGTTTGCTTGTCCAAATATGTCAAAAAAGCCAATGAGGTGTACTTATTTTTTCACATGACTGTATATTTGAACATTTATTTGAGTGTCACTTACTAACTTACTTAAGTCAGGTTAATTATCTGTACCATCATTTGATAAATAACATCTAAACTCCTTCAGATGAAACCTCTCAGATTCCCAAACAGGTCTTGGTTAACCTCAATATGTACAGTAGCTTGACAAAAGTCCATAGTTCATTTTCCCCAAAGACTTATTTGAACACACTTTCAAATTTCTGTTTAAGGATAAGGATTTTTCCCCAATTTGTCCACATTTGTAGTCCATCTTGTAAAATCAAAGTCTTGGTTCTCATAATCAAACAAAAATTTCCACATTCTGCAACATGGGTCTTCTCTTACTGGTCCATCATTGCAATTACATCATTGTGATTGTCGCAAATATGACTGTTATCCTCAGATCTTGGTGCTCCATTGTCTGTGACAAGACAAGACTCATTAGCACCACCTTGTGGGCCAGAGGACACGTACTGGGGCAGGAAGCTAGATCCTGCCTGTCCTGGAATCCCTTGAGGCATTAGCATGGATGGGTACATACCCAGTGGTTGCCCATATTGTGACAGAAATGCCGGCACAAACGTCCCAGGTACTTCATGCCTCATCAAGCATGATGAAGAAACTGAAATAGAGGAGGATGAAGTTGCTGCAGTACTAGAGGTGATGCTGGAAGATGTTGGGGACAAGCTGGGCAAAGCCCTATCTCTAAGGCTGTAGGTAACTGGAGAGATCTGGAACATGAGTTGGTGCTCAACCATAGGAACATGAGGTTGGAAGTACGGTGACCACATAGAGTTGAGTGAGCTCAGAAGGGCATGGTTTACACCAGGGTTGATGGGAGAACTTAAGCCGTAAGTACCTGTGAATGGATAATTCTGTCCAGAAGGTGGAACAGAATCTCTTTGTTCTGGAGTTTGCTGCTTGGACAAATATTCATTGGCAGAAGCTGATGTGGATTTGCGCTTTGTGCCCCTTAGGTCCAGTGGCACATCCATGCCTGGTGAGGCAGTATTGGTTTGAGGCAGAATCATAACTCCCTTTTCTATGGCGGTCTCTAGATTGGCCACTCCTGAGGGAGGCAGAGGTGGCACTTTGGTGTAACGCTGAAGCTCACTCAGGATTTCTGGTGTATTCGGGGAGAGAGGTCGAGTCATGGCTTTAGGAGTTAAGACTTTTGGCATGTTATCAGGGGACAGACTACCACTCGTGCTCTTACTTATGGAGTTCTCCAGTGAGGGTGGCACATCTATGAGAGAATGAGAAAATGTTCAATAAATATAGTGACAGGGATCAAAAAATAAGGAGTTATTTATAATTGAATACTCTTGTCTGTCTTCTAATAATACAAGTGAAGCAACAGAGATACAACTATAGGCAGAAAATAAGATGACCTGATACCTTTCTTTGTGTCTGTACTGTCTTCACTTTGTCTGGATTTTCTCACAGCACGGATGGCAAAGATTCTTCCATCCGATGTCCGAATGTAGGTTCCTGGAAATGAGGCATATAAAGACAAATGTGAATATATATGGACAATCAAATTTTTAAGATAAAGAGAATAACAAGGGACACATATTCAGATAGAGAATCTATTCTCTTATTGCTGAGATGGGGTGTAGTGAGGAGTTGTTACCTTTAGTTCCTCTGATGATGTGGATGCTTTCGCCTGCACTTATCTTGGTCTTTGTCTCTGACAAATTGTTTGCACCAGGAATCACAATATCTGACCATGAGAGAGAAGATAAATTGGTAAAATTGTATTTTGTTTTCAGTATTTTGTGATTGTAGAAAACATAATACTGCATTTCATCCACCATAATAATAAAAAAAAAAACAACATTAAAGTTGTCCACTTCAGAGACCACCTAAAAAATGTAAAACTGTACTGCTTATGAAATTGTACAATATATTAATTAATTTGTGAACATACACACCTGTAGTAGTGACAGTCTTCTGTACAAAGACTCCTGCTTTCTGCAGGTAGGTGACGGGAAAGTTGAGAGCAGATCTGGAGCCTAATTTCACAGAGGGGGCAGAACCTTGACTTTCCTTCTGGCCTTCCTTTTTGTGCATTGTTGGTGTTAGGGTTGTCTGTGCCAGGTGAATACTGGCGGCTGGTTTATCCTCCAGCTGTGAGGGAGGCCTCCTAATTTACAAGGGGGTATTAAGAAGGGTTGAATATCTTGCTAAACAAACTGATTTAATGAATTATGTTTCTGAATACCATATTAGTTCCTACTTGGATTGTGATCAAATCATAACTGGTGGTTACTGATTATAACATGCAGTGTTCTCGATGTTTCCCTATTATTATAGAGGTCTGAATTAATATCTACCTTTATGATCAGCAGTCTCCGTTATCTTTAGCTGGGGTGGGATTAGGTTGTTAAGTTCAGGGAATTGTGAAAAAGTGGCAACATTTCTCTCAATTCATAAATGTTGCATAAAAATAAGTACATCAATTGTTGATACAGTTTCAGAAAAAAAAGGGCTAGATTTCATATTAACTTGATCAGTCAGATTTAATAAGTGCTTTATTTATAGATATTGACAACTGCCCATCCTGAGTTTCTCCATCCAAAACATTGAAAGAAATTGTTTGTTTAGATCATTGCGTACAAAAACTCTCGAATGGGAATATTGTGATTGTCTTTGCTCAATGCTAGGCACAAACTATAGTTAAATAAATATTAATGAATTAGAGAAAACATTACTAGGTAGTAAGAGAAATGCATTAACCCTCACCAGTTTCTCTGGCTGAAGGCAGGGATGTTGGTAAGGCTTTGGTCACTAGCTGGGTAGTAGTGTGCATATGATGGACGTGTGTAGGGCACTGATGCCCTCTTCTCATTCTCATAGCTCTTCTTAGCTGCTTGCTTCTCCTCCTTTGTAAGTTTGAGGTCTTGTCGGTCCATCAGTAAGGACTCATGGTGAAAGGGTTGCTAAAGGAAAGTACAAAATAAACTTCCGGCATTCCTAAGTGAGCCATATTTGTATTTATGTGCATGGAAATGTGTGTGAAGCTGTGGTAGTGTTACCTTGGTGATAAGGTGAGGGTATCTCATACAGGCTTTCCTGAGAACTGTCTCCATGTCTTCCTGAGGGTGAAGTAGGTAGGCAGAGTCTAATGGATCAGGCTCCTCTTCCACAAAGTTCAAGAGAGACTCCACCTCCCGGCGTGTGAATGCAGGAACAGGATTCAAGTCATCTATCACACGATCTAAGAGAATGAGAAAGAGAAAGGTGATAAGTTGGGTAAGCAATAGGGAACAAAAAGATTATTGTAATCGCTGTCATATGACTACATGGCATGTTTCTTTACACTCATAACTGGGCACACACCAGTGATAGGGAAAATCCCAACAGTCATCCATATCTAAATTTTAAATAGAACATGACGATTAATTTACCTGCTATATTAAAACTACAACATCAAGGTCCATAAATTGTCTCATATTAATATATTGACATGATTAACAAAAATACCTGAGCAAACCAATTCACTAATGCACAAGAACATTTATACAACAAAATACTCCATTGTGTCAACTTCATATGTATTTACCTATCTCAAATGTCAGTTCACTATATTGTAATAGTAACCACAGCCCACACACTCATAATTATATATAATAATAATGCAAGCAATGGACTATACATATACAATACAGTTTGCATTACCGCATTACCTATTTTGCTTGCAAAACAGAGATAATGTATAACAAACAATCACCAGACAAATCATTCAATGCTGTTGATGTTGATTATTATTATCATAGCTATTTCATATCATTTGTATTTCCCCACTTATCACTGTTTACAAATAAATCATGTAAACCAATTATAATTACCGATTAGCTTAATCACTGTACTTTTCTCACAATAATTCATTCATTCATTCATCGTCAATAACTGTTTTTTTTCCTGGTCAAGGTCACAATGGATTGCAATCGTAGCACAAGGCAGGAGAATTGACCCCAGATGGGATGCCAGTCCACTGCAGTGCACTATGCATTCACACAGTCATTCATACCTATGGGCAAATTGGAGTAGCTGATCTGCCAACCTGCCTTACCTTTGACAGTGGGAACAAACCAGAGAACCCACAGGAAGCCCAAGAAAACACAGGGAGAAATGCAAAACTCCACACAGACAGTAACTTGAGCTCAAGCTCAAACTGGGAACCCTGGAGCTGTGAGGCAGCAATGCTACCCATTGCAACACACTATTATGATTATTTTATATACCAAGCTTAAAACTTATTCTAAAATCTTACCAGACATTCCCTGTTTGGAGATCTGCCGGTCATAGATTTTCTTTTCCAAGGTAAAGTCAGACACAAGTCTGTAGATGTGGCATGGCTTGCGCTGCCCATAGCGATAAACACGGCACACAGCTTGAGCATCATGGCATGGATTCCAAGAGGCATCGAACACCACCACACGATTGGCACCAATCAAGTTCACACCAAGACAGCCAGCCCTAGTGAAACACATACACACACATACATAACACTAAGTGGAGATTCTATTTCAACCTGTGCCAGTAGTGGTGAGTATCACCTGGCTACTGTGCATGCATGCCAAGACCTTTCAAAATAGTCATGATGTATGATGCAGTATTTGCAATAAATGCAGCTGTCATAGAGCCATATATCCCTTTCTTGTTTCCTTGTTCACATCGGAACACATGTACACCATATGAAGCTATCCTCTTAGCAGCTTGCGATTACGGTTGGAGCTGCAGGTTTCCTGTTTAACAAAGCTGGGAATAGCCTCCTCTTATCTCATCTGTGATTTCTTTATACACTCTCTCTTCGGCGAGTGTAAAATTCTGTGGAAAGTTTTACACTTTGGTTTCTTTATAGTGCCATGAGTTTGTTTTTAAGATGTATGCAACTGGCCTCGTTTCTGACAGTGGCATCAGGATATTGATTAGAGATGCACCAATACAAAATTTCTCAGCCGATACTGATAACTGATTATTCAGAGTGATATCGGCCGATACCGATAGTTCTGTCTTTTATGCCTTCTTATAAATTAATAATGATTAATTTAAAAGAATTCTGTAAGAAATGCAAATAAAAACTTTATTCTCTCCATTTCAACAAGTTGTTGCAAAGTAACTGGTCTCATAAACAGAAAACACATTACTCAAATTAACATTAACACATTAACTAAATTCTGAAGATTAAAATAAGATTTCTTAACTTATTGAATGTTATTAATTCATATTAACAGAATTAATTGACTGAATTCTAAAAAAACACCTCTGGTTAGACTCACATTCACTCGCCACAAACAAAAGCAGGTCTACGTCATCACTGAACATCAAACTGGTAATATATAATATAAACTTTTTTTTATATTAACATTAACTACATATGAAATATACTACTCTACAAATATATTTTTCTGTGCAATATATACTTTTTTGTATATCTTCCTTTAAATTTTTCAACGGTTTACTGGACCTTTAATTCAGCACTTGGGCGAGTGGGCAGTGCTGTTGGGGGGGGTATTTGACTCTACGCCGAAAGTTCTGCTTAACTGCTGCTCACTTCCAGTGTAAAATTTTTAGTAGTGCAGAGGTTACAAACTGCAGTTTTGTCATCATTCCACACAAGAGACATCTTTACACACAGCACGAAATTGATGTGTTTTCCCACCCTCTTTTGAGTGACAGGATATAATTGGCCTTGATCATTGGATGTCTCTAAACTATTGGGCGATGGCGGGAAAAATAGCCTTTATCGGCCGATAATCGCCATCATCGGTATACATTGGTCCATCTCTAATATTGATATACTTGGACAACTGGCTCCTATGTGCCACCACAAGGAGCAGACCATGGGACATGTCCACTCGTACACATTACAGCACTCAACTACACAGGGAATTAAAAAAAGAGCTCTGTAACACAGGAGCAGGCCATATAATACACTAGATTCACCAAGAACAATATCTACCCTGCCACAGAGGGAATTCAAAAAAGAGCACTGTAACACAGGAGCAGGCCATACAATGCATTGGCATTAGACTAGATTCATCAAGAACACTACCTATCCTGTCATGTGGCAGATTTTGTATTTAGTTTGCTGGAGACACAAGGCTTTTCTAATGGAAGGGGTCCTCTTGGGAGAGATATGTTCACCACAGACATTTCCCATAAGGACTGGGTGTGGGTGTGTACACACAGCAGTGTGGCACCAGAGGGGGTGTGTGGACCCCTGATGTAAAACTAGAAAACATCAAAACAGCTGGAATTGAGGGCAGTCCATTTGGCACTCAATTACTTCTTACTGGTTCTGAGACAATGGCATGTACTGGTTCACACAGATATGTTGTGACTGTGAGATACTGTACATCAGCCTTGTTGTCATTCAAAACTGATGCCAACCCTGTAAGAACTCAGCAAAATTGATCCAGGGAATTATGGCTGTAAGACAAAATTATTTATTGCATATACTCATACATGCAATAAATAATACATGCAATAAATCATAAAGTCATACATCACTTCATGTTTAAAGGTTTTGGCATGCATACTCACACACATAAGAAGGTATCAAGGTGATTCTCACTGTCTCTGGTGCTTATCTATGGTTCACAGAACCACTGTTACACACACAATTACAGATATGTGTGAAATATGATGCAAAAGTTATTGGAGACAAGAAAAAACATAGGATCATAGATGTTGGTAGTGAGGTGAGAGTATGTGTGAATCATACCTGGTGGACAGCAGAAAAAGCCAAGCAGAATTGTTTGTCACATCATTAAACTGGTTTATAAGCCTTTCTCGCTCTGAAACTGAGGTGCTTCCATCCAGCCCTGAAAAAGAATTTAAAATCATTATCTCTCTCACATACACAATGTATTTCTGTTATTGTACTAAGGAGGAACGTTTCTATGTCACATTTGTGATAAGAATATCTGTGTTCTCACAAAATTTGTGTACATTTTTTTGAATGCCTAAAGCCTTTGCACAGTAATGCATATAACAACAGAACCTCCACCACTAACAACAACAACAACAACAGCAGCATAATAATAATAATAATAATAACAAGAAGAAGAAGAAGAAGGACCACAAAACTATTATTATTATTATTATTATTATTATTATTATTAATAATAATAAATAATAGTAATAACTATAGAAGCTTACTATAGTAGTTGACATTGCGGACCCAGGTCTGCTTCACACCACTTCCACTATAGTCAGGCATCGTTCTCTTGACCAGAAATTCTTCAATGACTGTAAGCGTGGATAGACTCTGACTGCAGAGAGTTAGTGTGTGTGAATGAGTAAGAGAGAAGCACAGAGAGATGAAGCAAAGGATCACCACTATTTGTAGTATACGTGTGTACCTGAAAACCAAGACCTTGTCTCCACTCATGACGCTTTCCTCAATAATGTGAAAAAACAGCACCATCTTAGCTGAGTTTTCTAAGATGCCTTTCTTATAGCCTGCCATGATGTCTTTTGCCTAAGTAAAACATTAGAATGAGTTAGCGCTACATTCATTATGAATTCCATTCAAATACCTTTTTTACTATCACCATTATAAGAATAACACTGTATATTATAAATAATAGTGGGGATGGTGGTAACACTAGATCCAGTTTGTGCATTACTGCATAGATAGGTGACAAATTGAAGAAGTAATAAAAAGTGAACAGTGGGTTTGGCATAGATTTAGCAGTTTACTGGAACTAAATTGGAGGGGATTAAACACCATTCTGGAAGTGTCATTCTGGAAGAGACCACTCCCATCAGGAAATAAATGTTTAGTGAGATTAGTGAGAAGAACTTTGTACTGATTTGCAGTGCTCCTTCCCTGTAATGAGACAAGTAGACCCAAATCAAAAGCAACAAAATACCCTCTACAACATAATGTGACCACAGGGTTTTCCTTTAATTTGTCACCTGTCTGTATACAGTCCCCTCTGAAAGTATTGGAACAGCAAGGCCAATTCTTTTTTATTTTTGCTATACACTGAAGACATTTGAGTATGAGATCAACAGATGAATATGAAACAATAGATCAGAATTTTAGCTTTCATTTCCTGATCTTTTCATCTAGATGTGTTAAACAACTTAGAACATGGCACCTTTGATTTTAGATTCACTAGATTCAGAAGATGACTGGGAATGTTAGTGCAGGATGTAATCAGAATGTCTGTCAATTTGCAATTCTATTTACTGATGTCTTTTCCATAGATCAAAATGTACTGAGAATTCAAAATAAAAACATAGAATTGAAGGAGGGTGTAATGTCTTTTTTTCCATGACTGTATAGGATATGATATAGGCCCAAAGGCTGAGTCCACCACTGAGAAACAGTTTTAATGATTATAAACAAAATAGTTTTTCATAAATACCCTGCAACAAAAATTTTAATGTTTGCGATAATTTTTCACACCATTTGCTTCATTTTAAAACTGTCTGACAGCATATATATTTCATACAGATGATAACATGTCTGCTAATAAATTTATAGTGTGAATTACTGTCATCTCTTCTCAAGTGATGACTGGTATCATATGACTTTGTGACCATTAGTAGTAAAGAATGGTTTAATCTTGTTTAAGAAATACAAATTGCCAAATGTTATGACCCTGTCTAGGGTTAGATCGCACAGCATAAGTAAAGGCAAGGGGCAATTTAGTTGGTGAGACTATGGTGTCCTAAGTATAGACAGGAATGAGACAAGAGTAAGCTCAAAAAGGTGATATATATTGTGATATTTACAGAATATCATGTTTTATAGAAGATCTGGTCACACCATGAAACTGGGACAAACTTCAGGGTGGACCAAGGTCAAAATAACAAACAAAAAACACTGTTTTAGAGCAACTAACTTACCTAAAAAGAAAAACAAACAAAAAACAATTAGCTTCCCTTAACTCGCTTACCAAAAACAGAGAGCAAAACCCACACCCAACAGACATGGCAGTCACACCCCTACGATTACTTTTGTTTATTATTATTAATTTTTACAACTCATAGTGGCCTCAGACTTTCAGACCCTACTGTATGATGCATAAGACTTACCCATTCATATGTAATAACCTGACTGGTTTTCTCCTGCAGCCGATTTAGAGTCAGTTCTCCTTGATTGCTGCTTGATTCACAAGGTTTAGCCCTCTGATTGGCTGAGCAATGAGCATTGCTAGCAGTGATGTCATCCAGGTCCAGATCCTGCTCACTGGCCATATTTTCCCTTTCAAGTGCCTCAAACAGAATGTCAGGGTGGTTCCAGATCTATCCATACATAAACACACATACATGATGCAAAAATAAACAAACATCCATCCATCCATCCATTTTCTATACCGCTTATCCTACAGGGTCGCGGGGAACCTGGAGCCTATCCTAGGGAGCATCAGGAACAAAGTGGGGTACACCCTGGATGGGGTAAACAAACATTATTCTTAAAAAAAAAAAAAAAAAAAAAAAAAAAAAAAAAAAATTGCTCACCTTGCAGCAGACACAGAAGGCTTTAAGTGGGTTAAGGCTAAGCCAGCCAGTATTTCCAGCCTCTCTAAAGTGATTCATGAATTTAACATAGAGTGCGCGCTGCAGTGCCGTCAGACGCACCAAAATTACATGCTCCTGCTTCTGTGGCAGCTGGGAGCATAGCACATCATGTCCACATCTATAAAACAACAAACACACACGCGCACACACATCACAGAATTAGCAACACCAATCTAGTGGTCTTCATCTTAGGAACTCATATATTTGACAACTTTATTAGGTACATCTCTCCGGTAGTTGTTCTGTACCTTCCCTGGCCTTTATAACAGCATGCATTCATAGTAATGTATATTGCAACGTTACTGACTAAGCAAATAATTAATTCACCTTTGTACAAAGCCTTCAAGCAGATTGTGTAGCACATGGCTGCGGTAGCGCATGAGCTGTACATCTTCAGGTGTGCTGTCCACACACTGGCCATTCAGGATGGGCCGCACAAACATGTTGCTGAACTCAGGCCGTGTGCCCAGGAAGCCGGGACGCACAAAGTCCACCATGCACCAGTACTCATACAAGTTGTTTTGCAGTGGGTAGCCAGTCAGCACTAGCCGCCGCCGTGTCCCAATGCCCTTCAGAGCCTGTGAGGTGCTGGCATGCCAGTTCTTAATGCGGTGGCCCTCATCACAGACCACCACATCTGGACCAGGCTGAGAAAGAGCCCTCTCGATGCCTCTCGATAAACAAGAGAGTCTGAATTAAATTTTTGTTAAAATAACTAATAATCAATTATGGTTAATAGAACGAAAAAATATTGTACAGACAACAAAAGAAATACGTATGAAATAGGTATGAAGTAAATGAATAAACAGGTTTGAGAAAACCATGGCTAATAAATAATTTAAGTTTCAGGCAATCATGCAAACTACAGAACATGCCTATATATTTTGTTATATCATTATTTAAGTAACTTCACATCTACAGTGCTCTCCACTAATATTGGCACCCTTGGTAAATATGAGCAAAGAAGGCTGTAAAAAAAATTGTCTTCATTGTTTCAACCTTGATATTTTGTTAAAACAATTCGCAAAAATACTCATGGATATAAAACCATTGCAAACACAACACAGGTTAATAAATATAAAAAAATATAATATAATATTATATATATATATATATATAAAAAAATATATACACCTGGGTGATATACCTGGGTGTACATATATATATATATACACCTGGTGTATATATATACACCTGGGTGAATAGGAACAGGAAATTGTTCAACCATTACTTCCTGTTTCACAGGGGTATAGATATGAGGTAACACAAAGGCCAAATTTCCTTAGTCATTCATAACGGTGGGTAAGACCAAGGAATATGGCTGTGATGTGTGGCAAAAGGTTGTTGAGCTTCACCAAATGGGAAGTGGCTATAAGAAAATAGCAAAAGCATTGATATTTGGAGAAATGCGTGTCATATATATATATATATATATATTTTTATTACATACATACATGTGTGTGTGTGTGTTGTATTTGTCAAGTGTGTACCGGCATACTGTCCTGTCTCCTCAAATCCCATAGTGTGTGTGAGGCTGGGAAGGAGGGAGCAGGGTGGTAAGTCGCACGACATACATTGTGCAGCATGTAGGACGGTCATTGTATTAGACACACCAGGTTTAGGAGAGAGTGCCACACCCTGTATGTTTTATTATCCGAGTAGTCAGAGTAGGGTGTTTTGTACACCGAAGACTTTTCTTTTCTGCCTTTTCTTTTGTTAGTTAGAATAGCTGATAAAACTCTAGTTAGGTGTGTTTTGTTTTGCTTAGTTCTTTTCTTTGGCACCTCTCGTGGCTCGCCTTCCAACCTCGTTATTGCTAAGTGTAGTGCGAGTGTATTGTTATATGTTATTGGTTTTGTAAATACTGTAAATATTGGGTTTTCTTTACAACTTTTCACTTTGTACACTATCATCATTGTAAATAAATGTTTGAGCAGATTTTGGTCTGTTTCCCTTTTTCAGTTACTGCCTCTCTACATGGTTATAGCTGCTCACACACCTTTACCCCTAGCCAACATCTAAGGGACGTAACATTTGTGGGGGCTCATCCGGGATATTTCTGAATCGATTTGACCCTCCTGGATGTCAGTATTGTGCGTGGGTATATCTCCATGCTGGGTTGTGCCGAAACCGAAAAGAAATGGTTGTGGACAATAGCGGATAATGAAAGTGGTAGGACAGGAATTATGAGTACCATTGATTTACAGTTATTTATTGACAACCCAACTTTCGACAAATTTGACAAATATAGGAAGGATGACTTGTTAAAAATCGCGACCATTACGGGATCTCTGTGGTGAGGCAAGCCCTAAAGAAAACAATTAAGAAAGTTATTTTTCAGAAGTTGGTTGAACTTCATGTGCTTGTGTTGCCAGATGCGGATGGTGATGAGACCGGTCTGATGGCTGCTGAGACATGTCCAAACAGCCCTGTCATGTCAGAGAAGGCACAGAGTGAGGCTGAGGTGGAGGTGGAGGTGGAGGCCAATGCCAAGGCAACCTTGCCACCTTTTTATCCTTTTTCTCCGCATTCCAGTGGGTCTGGGAGCGATGTACGGCTTAAGGGCCGACTCACCCATGTGCGGATGGAAGCAAAAATGGACTGAAATGTCAGGCTGAAATGGAGCTGCGTCGCAACATCCGCAAGTTCAAGATTGAGGCTGAAACACAATTTATGACATATTGAGTTGGAGTCAAGGAAAGTTGTCTCTAGCCCAGTTGCACAGTCTAGCCCTGTCTCTGCCTCTATGAATGTTGCGAGTGATGTTTCAACAGCTGCTTTTGATATCAGTAAACATATTTCTTTAGTGCCTCACTTTAGAGAGACCGAGGTGGATACTTATTTTACCGCGTTTGAGTGGATAGCATCTGCACTCTGTTGGCCGAAAGAGGTATGGCCTCTTTTATTGCAACCTAGGCCGGAAAAGCTCAGGAGGTTAGTTCAGAACTTCCCCTGGAGGATAGTTTTCAATATGAGACAGTGAAGAATGCTATTCTCCGTGCTTATGAGCTAGTGCCCAAAGCATATCGGCAGTGGTTTAGAAACCATAAAAAAAGCGCAGCATACGTTTGTAGAATTTGCCCGTGAGAAGGGAATTCTTTTCGATAAGTGGTTAATGGCAAGTAAGGTGCAAGATTTTAATTCTTTAAAGGATTTGCTGCTTTTGGAGGATTGAAAGTTGTTTACTGGTACGAGTAGTCACGTATATAAATGAACAGAAAGTCATGTCGTGCCTCAAGCTGCGGTTCTTGCCGATGAATTTGTCTTAACCCATAAAAATATGTTCGTTTCGACTCTAGCTGACAAAACACTGGCTTTGCCTTCATCGCAAAACTTGAATCCACGTGTTAAAGTTAGTCTACCACAACCTAAATAGTCACGAAAATGTTTTTATTGCCATAAAATAGGGCACGTAATTGCTGATTGTTTATGTTTAAAATGGAAAGAGCAAGGACAACCAAAACCAGTTGGTTCGGTCAGAACAGTGACCATAGTATCTAGTTTGTAGTATCTCCCACTGTCGGAACAGACATCGTGCGGTTCAAGTGTATTAATTCAGGATATTAGAATGAACATTATAAAAGGTGCCACTACATAGTGTCCATTTACAGTGCGGGTTTGTTAAGGCTGGGGTACGTGCCTCACTACCTGTGAAGGGGGTTATGTTTATCCTTGGCAATGATTTGGCTGGAGGAAAAGTGACACCTGTTGTAGAGGTGGTTGACAAGCCTGACTGTTTTAATGCTACTGATGACATTGCTGGTAAGTATCCAGAGGTGTTTCCTGCAAAAGTGTAGAGTAGGGAACGACATGAAGTTAAATGATTCATGCATGTTGCCACTTTTTGCGGAAGAGAGCTCTTCGCCTGAGTTACAATGTTCTAAGGTTGTGAAAAACGATGAAAAGTTCGACAAGGTGGTGACTACAGACATTGCCAACTTTTCTTACTAATCTGTCTAAGGCACAAAAGCAGGACATTCTAGCAGTCATTCGTGATTTTCCCATGTTGTTTAAGGATACACCAACAAAACGAACATGCTACAAAACGTCATTCAGATCACCTGCGATTCTCCCATAAAACAACATGCTTATCATGTTAATGCTATGAAATGATCAGTAATGAAAGCAGAGGTGGAGTACTTACTAAAGAATGATCTAGCTGAACCCAGTTTCAGCCCATGGAGTTCTCCATGTCTTCTCGTTCCAAAACCAGATAGTACATTTAGATTTTGCACGGATTACCAAAAAGTAAATTCTGCTACAGTCCAGACAGCTATCCTCTCTAGGATGGAGGATTATATTGATAACCTGGGTTCCGCGAAATTTGTAACCAAGTTAGACTTTGTAACTCCTTATAATTTTCTCGTGTCAAAGTAATGGCGTTCGGGTTACGGAACGCTCCTGCAACATTTCAGCGTTTTGTTAATATTGTGCTCTCAGGAGTACCTAATTGTAACGCTTACCTTGATGACCTCGTGATATATTCCTCTGACTGGCACGAGAATTTCTCCCTCCTAAGAACAGCATTCCAACACTTAGTAAATGCCTCTTTAACTGTTAATCTGGCCAAGTGTGAATTTGGAAAAGCCACAATTACATACTCGAGAAAGGTAATGGGTCAAGGTCAAGTTTGGCCCGTGGATGCCGAGGTTTGCACTATTGATGATTTGCCTGTGCCCACCACACGACGAGAATTACACCATTTCTTAGGCATGGCTGGATATTATCGGAATTTTTGCCGAAACTTTTCAACTATTGTACATCCTCTTACCAGACTGCTGAGTCCTGCCAATGATTTCATCTGGTCTGATTCTTGCCAACGTGGTTTTGAAAGCATAAAGACCATGCTACTTAGCACATCTGTTCTTGCAGCTCCGAATTTCTCCCGCCCTTTTAAATTAGAAGGGAACGCAAGTGCTTTAGGCACTGGTGCTGTACTCCTTCAGGAGGACGACTCTGGGCTAGACCATCCCATTTGTTATTTTTCATGTAAGTTCAATAAACATCAGATCAATTACACTACAATAGAGAAAGAAGCCTTAGGACATCTAGCACTACAATTTTTTTAAGTTTACGTTGGTTCATCTGCATTACCTGTTAATGTATATACTGATCATAACCTGTTAGTATTTTTATCTCAGATGTACAACCTTAACCAATGACACATGTGTTGGTCACTAATTGTACAAAACTATAATCTAAACATAAAACATAAGACTGGTACTGAAAATGTCATCACAGATGCATTGTCTCGAACATAAGTTTGATTATTTTCTTTTGATTTAATTAAATTTGATGTTTCGATGATATGTTTCAATTTTAAGGGGGCTTTAAGAGGGCTCATCCGGAAACAATTGAAAATGCCCATTTCCACCATCAGGGCAATAATTAAGAAGTTCCAGTCAACTGGAAATGTTATGAATCTGCCTGAAAGAGGACATGTGTCTATATTGTCTCAATGCACTGTGAAGAAGATGGTTCGAAGGTGGCCAAAAAATCTCCACGGATCACAGCTGGACAATTGCAGAAGTTAGTTGCATCTTGGGGTCAGAAAGTCTCCAAAACTACAATCTGAAGTCAC
>JANDJT010000190.1:10711741-10722387 GCA_024331685.1 Stegophilus panzeri | reverse complement strand
ATTGTTATATTATAACACACATATTCTTACAGAAATATAAGGAGTAATATATGTATGGAGACATATCTCCCAACATATACCAACCACTGTTTTGTGCTATTACCAACAATTTCTCCTTTACCACTTTACCTATGCATATTTTTTGCTTTCTAAGAGCTGGTTTAGGACTGTTCCAAGGACCATTCCAGAGCTGAGAAGTCAAGAGTGGGTAATGCTGCTTGGAGGCTGGTGGAAGAGAAGGAGTCTTTAGGATCAGCTGTAACAGGCACATTGCTGTAAGAGCCAGGCATAGTACCTGTCTCAGCCCTTCCTTCCCCTTGTTTCACAGGGGTAGACAGCGATTCATCACCTTCTCTTTCATCTCCCTCAATTGGGCCTGTCTCTGTTTCTCTCTCACCTTCAACTGTGCCCATATGTACCTCTTCCTGACTTTCTTCAGAGGTGTCAGCAGTCTGACCTTCCTCTTCTCGCTCCCTGGTTCTTATTCTAGAGACCCTAGTACCATGGTTCAAATGATACCAACTGGTACTTCCTTCCACATGTAGCCTACTGCTGTTGGGGTAGCTCTTACCACTTTGTATGGGACTTCTCTTTTAGGCTCATTCCACTTCCTCCTGAACACCCTTAGATATACCCGATCTCCAGGAACAATTGGACATTTGCATTTACATTTACATTTATTAATTTAGCAGATGCTTTTATCCAAAGCAACTTACAAACGAGGAAATACAGGCAAAGTGATATCAAGCGGAAAACAATACAAGTAGTGCTACCATGCAAGATTTATAATTGAGTTCTAGAGAAGCAAAGTTTGCAGAATAGAAGTCTAAGAGCCGGAGTAAGAGTTTCTTTTATTTTTTATTTTTTTTTTAAATAATGTGGGGTTGGCATTTTAGGGGATAATTAAGTTCTCATGGAAGAGGTGGGTCTTTAGTTATTTTTTTAAAATAGTGACAGATTATGCAATCCGGATTGAGGTTGGAACTCCTTTCCACCACTGAGGAACAGTTAGTTTGAAGGTTCTGGAAAGGGACCTTAAGCAATGCTGAGTAGGAACTACTAAGCGTTGGTCGTTAACTGATTGCAGATTTCGTGAGGGAACGTAAGCCTCAAGGAGAGTGTCGAGGTAGTGGGGTGCTGTTCCAGACAAGGTCTTGTACATAAGCATCACAGTAAGCCAGTGGATGGAGATAAAGAGGGGTGCGACATGGGTTCTTTGGGCTGGTTGAAGATGAGGCGTGCTACTGAATTCTGAATTATTTGAAGGGGTTTGATGGAGCTGGCTGGGAGGCCTGAGAGTAGTGCGTTGGAGTAGTCCAGTTTTGAGATAACAAGAGCCTGGACTAGTACCTGTGTAGCCTGTTCGGTGAGATAGGGTCTGATTTTCTTGATGTTATACAGAATGAACCTACAGGATCTTGCAGTTCTTGAAATGTGGTCTGTAAAGGTCAAGCTGTCATCCCAAGGATCCTGGACATCCTGGTTGGCTTGATTGTGGTTGAGCCAAGCTGTACAGTAAAGTTGTGGTTGAGGTGGGATGACGAGAAGCTCAGTTTTTGCCAAGTTGAGCTTAAGTTGGTGTTCCCTCATCCAGGTTGAGATGTCAGACAGGCAAGCAGAAATTTGTGTAGAGACAGATGGATCATCAGACTGGAAGAACAAATAGAGCTGGGTGTCATCAGCAAAGCAATGATATGAGAAGCCATGAGACTCAATCACATGCCCCAGAGATGTAGTATAAATAGAAAAAAGGAGTGGACCCAGAACTGACCCATGGGGAATCCCAGTTATGAGTTGCTGAGTTTCAGAAGTACCTCCCCTCCACAATACCTTGAAGGATCTGTCTGAGAGATAGGATTCCACCCAGCACAGAGCCGTTCCGGTGATGCCTAGGCTGGAGAGAGTTGAAAGGAGGATCTGATGTTTCACAGTGTCAAAAGCAGCAGAGAGGTTGAGTAGGATGAGGACAGATGATCTTGAGGTTGATCTTGCTAGTCGTAAGGCTTCAGCGACCGAAAGCAGAGCAGTCTCCGTGGAGTGATTGCTTTTGAAGCCAGACTGCTTGGTGTCCAGGAGGTTGTTCTGTGTGAGATAAATGGAGAGTTGATTAAAAACAGCTCTTTCAAGGATTTTGGAAAGAAAAGGGAGGAGGGAAACAGGTCTGTAGTTGTCAACTGCAGCAGAGTTAAATGACTTTTTTTAAGCAGTGGGGTAACCCGGGCTACCTTAAATGAGGTAGGGTATGTGCCAGTAGAGAGGGATGTGTTAAAGATGTGTGTGAGTGTAGGTAATAGTGTGGGAGAGATGGCCTGAAGAAGGTGAGAAGGGATAGGGTCAAGAGGACAGGTTGTAGGATGGCTAGAGAGGAGGAGTTTTGAGACATCAATCTCTGAGAGAGGAGAGAAGGAGGACAGTTGAGAGTTACATGGAGGAGGAGCATGTCTATGCATGTCTGAGGTTGAGAACTGGTTCCTGATTTATGTAACCTTGTTGGAAAAGAAATTGGCAAAGTTGTCTGCAGAGAGGGGGAGAGGGGGAGAAGGGGGAGGAGGTGGACAGAGAAGTGAAGAAAAGGTTTTGAAGAGAGAATGTGTGTTGGGGGAGCTGCCAGTAAACTGATGACACATGTAAAAGAGAGGAGGAAAAGGTAGAGAGAGGGAGAAAATTATACTTAGCAGCGTGAGTGGTGTCTTGTCTGTGTCCTTGCTTGGTTGACTCGCGCAGGTAGACTTGCAGGTCTTTACATGAGCTCGGTCTTCACAAGATGAGGGCTGACGCTTCCGCCTCCGCATTTCCTAGTTCTTAAGTACTGTGGTGGGGTGCTTCACAGCTGAGCATGCCTCTTTAATTAGCAAAACAAAGTGTAATCACATGAACGAGCGACTCCTGACGGAAACTGTTTATGAATATCTGAATTAGCTGTAATCTCGCAATGTGTAAACAGCTCGTTGCAACAAGGAAGCTCAGTTACAGCTTCTATCTGACAGCCGATGCTAAAACTAGTTTCAACTAAAAATCAAGAAAGAAACACTTACCAGCTACTGTTTGCCTGGGTGAATATCGCTTTTGATTATTTTGGACAGGGTGCTTCTGCTTCTTCTCTCAGCTCCTTTCTCTTTTCCTGTAAATAGATAGCTTTATGTGTAGCAGTAAGTTGTTGCATATAAGCCTTAAGCTCCAATTGCAACTGCTCCAGATCTTGTCTTTTGTTGGGACCCCTCCAGTAAGGCACAGACATGGGTTGTCCCATAAACATTTAATGCGGTTTTAGATGCATATTTCTGTTAGTCTGTATACGATAACTCATTAATGCAAGGGGCAGGGCAACCCATTTGAGTTTAGTGCCAGCACATATCTTGTTGAGTTTAGCCTTGAGGGTACCATTCACCCATTCCACCATTCAGTGTGATTGAGGGTGATAAACACATCCCATTCTTTGATTTATTCTTAGTTGTTGCGGTACTTTTTACAATGTTTTCTGAACAAACACTGAACCATTGTCAGAACAGAGTTCTATTGTATTGCTTCTAATAACCTATTACCGGGTGTTGAATTGTCCTTCTGCTACCGATATATGGCATATTGGTGCTGATGTTCCTTTTCTAACATTGTTTTTGGCACAAACTTCACATTCAGACAAAAATTCATCTATCATCGCCTGCAGGTATGGATACCAATATCCCAGTTGTTTTATTTTTCTTGTTCTTCCACTCTTGTGCAATGGTCAAAACTATGCACATCTGAAATAAGAACATTGAGAAGTGTGGTGAGTACAGGAATATGTCCTTCATGTGAACGCCATATGCCATTTGCATTCCTTTGTGACTCCCCAATGTTGTCACACTGAATGTTCATAAGGAGTCACCTGATGTTGAGCAATTTCATCCAGTTATAGTACAGGTTGTGGCTCAATAATAACCATTTGTGCTAACACGGCTACCTGGCTACCTGAGGCCTTTTTGGCTTCTAAAGCTGCAGCATTGTTACCTTTAATGACAAAGTCACTACCTTTTTTTTGTGTCCCTGATACTTTGCCAGTCATGATTGACAATCATTTTGGGTGCATCATGACAGAGATTAATTGACCCAATTGTTCAGCATGTTGTATGGGCATCTCATCACTCTTATTAAAGCCTCTTTGTTTCCACACAACTCCAAATATGTGACACACTCCATGAGTATAAGCAGAGTCAGTGTATATATTAGCAGTTCTACCCTTAGCCAGTTGTCATGCAGTAGTGAGAGCTTGTAATTCAGCCAATTGGGCAGAGCTCAGTTGCTCACAATATTGCAAAACACAAAATCTTATTTTTCTTTTATCACTACCAAACATCCTGCGTGATTACCTAAGTGATACTTAAAACATGAGCTATCCACAAATTAGTCAGTGTTTGCCTCTGGAATGGGTGTAGACTCAAGGTCTGGTCGAAGTCAGGTAAATGTCAGAGAGTCTGCGACACAGTCATGCATTTATTCCAAATGAACCGTGCCAGCCTGTATAGAGAGCTGTATAGGCTAAACTTCTGGCCTGGATCAGAATGAATCTTCCCTGTTCTAGACGTTTCACTACCTTGTGATGTATGTAGATGTTAACTGGGAAGCCCATAGTGAGAGTGGATGCTTTTTCATATGTACAATACAGGGCAGCGAGTCCCTGTTGATAACATGGAGCATAGCCTTGTGCTACAATACCTAGTTTAGTGCTATTGTCATGTATCAGGGAAGGAACTCTGGACTCCAGTTCCCAGCAGCCACTGCACCATACTCATCAGTCACATGACCACCTGTACCTGTATTCACTTCCTGGTTAACAAGCATACTTATATATAGCCACTTTTTGCACTACTTCCTTGTCTCACATCTATGTACTATGCTTTTGTCTATGCTGCCATGTTTAGTTTTTTCCACAGTGTTTCGTATGTTTGTTGTAGAGTCTTTTGTATTTGGTTTATTTGTTATTAAATGTTTGAAAATCAGCGCTTGCAGCCGTATCCAACTTCGTATTGTGACAGTATGGCACTCTTGGTCTCACGTTATCTTTCTATGCCTTGTCTATGTAGCCGTGTTTTTGTTCCTTTGTTTATGTTTAATCCTTGCCACAGTGCTTTGCCTCGTGTTATAGTGTTTTCTGTATGTTGTGTGTTTCTTTAATAAAGCGTTTAAAATTCCGCACCTGCATCCGTATCCGACTTCATAACGTGCCAGATCGTGAGACCGAATCATGGATGCAGCAGAATTTTTCAGGGTCCAGGATTCCCAGTACAAGTGGGAGCCTTTTAACTGGGCTGAAACCATCAGCCACCCTCCCTCCCCTATTGTGGATCTAGTCCAGCAAACAGAGTCAACGGAGAACGTCAGTCAGCCTCCCTGCTTGTCTGAGGACGCCGCTCAGTCAACCTGTTTTGCTGAAGACGTTGCGCCGCGTCCCGACATGCTCAAGTGCTCCGCTCTATTTGCCTACACTGTGCTGAACACTGCCGTACTTTCCTGCTTTGTGGAGGACCTTGCCCTGCTTTTCTGCTCTGCTGAGGGCATTGCTCAGCTTTACCGCTCCGCTGAGGATGCCACTCCGCTTTTCTGCCCGGCTGAGGACGTCGCCCTGCTTTCCTGCTCGGCTGAGGATGTCGCTCTGCCTACCTGCTCGGCTGAGGACTTCGCTCTGCCTTCCTGCTTGGCTGAAGTCATTGCTCTGCCATTCTGCTTCACTGAGGACGTCGTTCTGCCTCCATTTTCCGCTGAATACATCGCTCCTGTTCTTTGCTGCGTGCCGTATGTCACTCCCCCTTCCTGTTCCATGGAGGGCATCGTTTCCCCCTCATGCTGCGCGGAGAGCATCGTTCCTCCCTTTGGCCTCGCAGAGAACCTCGCTACCCTCTCTGGCCTTGTGGAAATCTTGGACCTTCCCTTGGACCTCGCAGAGAACCTCGCTCCCCTCTCTGGCCTCGCAGAGAACTTCACTCCCCCCGCGGACCATGCGGAGAGTGGCACTCTCCCTTCTAGCATCATGGTGAATGTCGCTTTCCTCTCAGGCTTCGCCTTGAGCCTTGTTCTTCCCACTGGCTGTGCAGTGGCCATCGCTCTGCATTCAAGCTGGGCCGGGGATATCATGCCCGAGTCTGCTGACACAGACAACCAAGCTCTGCCTTCCTGCCTAGCTGAGGACATTGCTCTGCTTACCTGTTCCACTGAGGATGTCGCTCTGCATACCTATTCCATTGAGGACGTCACTCTGCTTACCTGTTCCACTGAGGACGTTGCTTTGCTTTCTTGATCCGCTGAGGATGCCGCTCAGTCTTCTGGTCCAGCTGGGGACATTTTTCCCAGGGGGCCAGAACCACCAGAGGGAGGGAGTGTATTTTGGACTCCAGTTCCCAGCAGCTACTGGACCACACTCATCAGTCGCATGACCACCTGCACCTGTATTCACTTCCTGGTTAACGAGCACGCTTATATATAGCCACCGTTTGCACTGCTTCCTTGTCTCACGTTGTCATACTATGCTTTTGTCTATGCTGCCGTGTTTAGTTTTTTCCACAGTGTTTCGTATGTTTGTTGTAGAGTCTTTTGTATTTTGTTTATTTGTTATTAAATGTTTGAAAATCCGCGCTTGCATCCGTATCCAACTTTGTATCATGACAGCTATTGTATGCAATGGGCTGTTTCTTCCTCCTACTATATGTTCCCTGCATTAACACTGCTGATGCATAACAGAGTTATTATAGTTTTAAAGCCTCATGAAACACTAAATTACATTTTCTGAGATTTTAACAGAGGTGTTCATATTGCACATCATAAAAGACCATCTTAGCATCCACTAATTTTAATTGTAGGAGAAAACTGGTTAATTTTGAGCTTTTTTCTACTATTTTCGTCTTCCAGGTTTAAAATCTCGTCGTGTCACACATCACAGGCAGTGATGTGGCAATGTACTATAGTACATCGATGACACATTGGTGTCTCGTAATTATTCATGACAACACGTAGTGCTTTCCTACAGATCTAGTAGATGAGAGAGGCATTCAAATGGGTCACAAGTGTTTGTTTCAGTGGTGTAGAGTTCGAGTGTGTTTTCTGATATTTCTCCCATCCATGCTGCCTCCGGTTTGAGGAAAACAATATAATAAAATATATTATAAAAACTGTACATACAATATATAATATAATATCATACATATGTAATATTAATGTTCCGCAGGTCGTCAGGTGCAAAACTATGCAACGAGAGTCTGCGTTGAAGGGAAGAGCCTTTGCCATTTTATTTGTGAAAAGCTTGAGCCTATTAGCTAGCTACCATGCTGTCATTTCTCCCATCCGTGCTGCCTCCGATTTTGTTTTGTTTTCCTCCATAGTCATGCCAGGGGCTAATGGTTCAAATAGATAGGGCAGAGGACCTGCACCGCTATCCATTGTATCTCCATTTAGCCCTGGGGATTGAGGAGGAGAGAAGTCCTCTGTCTCATCTGCAAACTTTTTTTCACCATCCATCTGTACTGTGATTGTTCTGAAGGCTCACCCCCTCTTCCTCTCCTGCCTTTCCCTGCCATGCCCAGTCCCCCTCCTTTCTTCTCACAGCCATCCATGCCCATTTTTCAAAAACATTGAGGGGTAATTTCAGCTGAAAGAGGGAGGTTTCATGACCCTTTAAAAAAATTGCATTTTGGTTTTCAATTTCAGTTTCATTTCAACTAGTTTTAATGGTACATAAATAGTTTTGATTTTGTTTTTATCTTTCGATAATCATTACTTTTAGTTTGTATTTAGTTTTAGTATTGTTTTAATATTTTTAATATCATGGCAAAAGTCCCAAATTGGGCTCTGTTTTTTCCTACCTATTAATTTTGCTATTAGTGCTCCACTGCTAAAGCACTGCTGTGCCTTTAATACGGTACATACTCTGCCATCTACTGGTCATTTATGATTCTGCAGCATTGATGGATACTTAGTTCAACCTCTGTTCTTACGTCAGACCACCCAACATTTAAAATATGAAGTTTTATTCTCTGAAATTCCATTTCATTTTTGTTTGTATTGCAGTGGGACATTGTAATTGCAGTTAATTTTCATTTATTTGGAAACTCACATTTTTATTTCAGTTAATGAAAATGTTTTTTCACTGATAGTTTTAGTTTCATGATAGTTTTTGTTAGTGACAATAAGCTTGATGCATAATTGTCTGTTCTATTAGCTACATTCAAATGAAATGGTTTCATTAGCTAGCATAAGTGCAACATGGAGTTCTTTTTTATGCACTCAAAAGCCAGTAATGCATCACTGTTCCACATTAATGGTGAATGCAAATTTTGTTTCATGATTTCTCATAGTGCAGCAATCTTAACTGCATAGTCCTCTATCCAATCTGAGCTGAAACCTGTCATGCCTAAAAAGTCATCATTTGTCCTACGGTCTGTGGCAGTGGATCTTTGCTTATAGTGCAGACCATAACCTAATTGTGCTGGTGCTATGGCCTTGGAACCATATACAACCAGTCATTCTAAATACTCAACCTGTGGCTGACAGTATTGTAACTTGGTTCAAGATGCCTAGTGGCCTCCTTCGGCTAATTTGGTCAGTACTTTGATAGAGTCTCATTAAATCATTATTAAATCATCCACGTATTGTAACAGTACTGTCTAAGAAAAGATCTTCTAAATCGGCCTTGAGTACCTGATTAAACACATGGTGAATGTTTGAAGCCTTGTGATAGCCTTGTGTATGTATATTGTGTACCAGCGTAGGTGAAGATCAATCACATTAAAGTACTTGGCATTTGTCAACAATGAGCATGGGTTGAAAACTTCTGCCAGCCAGTCTTCCAGTACTTCACTGACTGCCCATAAATCATGTACCAAGTGCCATTTTGACCTATCTGTGTTGGCAACAGGTAATAGAGGAGTATTACAGTAGCTAGCCGTCTCAGTCAAGACTCCTGTTTGTACTAGTCCTTCAATAGTTTTTTGAATACCCTGCTCAGTGTCAGGGCACAATGGGTATTGTTGTATTCATGGCAAACAAGCTCCTGGTATAATCCCAATCCTGACTGGGCTAGCCAATTTAACTAAGCCCACATCAGTGTCATGTTGGGACCATAACTCAGTTGGTATCTATTATTCCATCTCTCATAGCAGCTCAGTTTTAGTTCCTTCTGCAGGTGTTTCTGTCATTTGCATTTGTGTTTTCTTATTGATCACCTCCTCTTGTGGGATTCCTATCATGAAAATAGTACACAAAATCTTAATGCATGATCTGTTAGCTGAGTGGAAAATATAAGGATGCTCTGTAGCTTCCCACTTCTTTCTGCATTTGTCCTAAGTCTTTTGACTCCCATCCATGTCCCACATAAAGGGTCACATGTGGAAATGAATTGAGAGCCTGGAACCAACTGTCAATTAATTCATAACCATCAATTTGCATAGCTGCTCCCTGTTTTCCTATCACTATGTATTGTAATACCAAAGGGATTTTCTGTCCTCCGGTGCTGCTCAACCACCTCTTTTCAATTTCTGGGTCACGTTTTGGATCAAACATCATTGTGCAGTGAAATTCAGATTTTGGCATCTTCACCTCATTTTGGCATCTTCTGTGCCTTAATGAACTTTCCCCATTTACTAAAGCTTTTCTCGACATCATTTCCTACATCTTCTAGTGTTAGAAAATCTTTTGATGGTGTAAAAAATAAAAAATATGGAATTGATGAGGATGAGAATAAAAGGTGCTGTCACACTGCCACAGCTATATCCTGTTTTGAGCTTGGGAGAGTTACCATTTTCACTTAGTGGTGCACTCACTTTTGTTGCCAGCGGTTTAGACATTAAATGGCTGTATGTTGAGTTATTTTGAGGGGACAGCAAATTTACACTGTTACACAAGCTGTACACTCACTACTTTACATTGTAGCAAAGTGTCATTTCTTAAGTGTTGTCACATTAAAAGATATAATCAAATATTTACAAAATGTGAGGGGTGTACTCACTTTTGTGAGATACTGTATACAATATTCAGTTTAAGGGGTAAAAGTGTACATGACTTGCTCTTTATACCCTGTTTCATCTTATCAATTTTTGTTGTGCTATGCTCACCCATCTGTATCTGTTATCTATTCTTCGGATCACACTTATGTACACTAACACACACTCAGGATATTTTCTAAATGCTTTTCCTACTGGGCGTTCAGCACAGTGTTTTGTACAGAGTGCAATACTTGGACTTTCACCTAATACTGATAGAGTAAAAATAAGTCTAAATGGGTGTCTACACCTATATACTATATATAGGTTCACAGATTGCTCAACAGGGATTGAGTCTCTCTATCTGTGTCGCAACAATGGCAGTTAGGATAATATCTGAACAGTCTACAAAATGTCTGGGTTACGCATGTAACCCTGTTCCCTGAGAAGGGAACGAGACGTTGTGTTTAGCATAACACTATGGGAAGTGCCTCTCGCGCGTGACCGGTATCTGAAGCTTGTGTAAAATCATGTCTATTTATAGGCCTGCCATGATCAGGTGAAGTGGCAATTAAGCGCGTCGCATGATATAAATATGGCACCTGTGAACCGCGCTATCAGCCTGTATTATCTGAAGCAAAGATGCAATTCACAGGCCTGCCCTGGTATGACAAAGCTACGCAATGTCTCGTTCCCTTCTCA
>JANDJT010000190.1:10668176-10678621 GCA_024331685.1 Stegophilus panzeri | reverse complement strand
AAAATTAAAAGTTAAAAAAGCTTTTAAAATAATAAATAAATAAATAAATAAATAAATAAATAAATAAATAAATAGGCAGTCGGGGGGAAAAAAAAAAAAAAAAAAAAAAAAAAAAACCCTCAGGGTAGCCGAAAAATCCATCGTATGGCTCAGGGGAATCCATGGCAACCCATTGAGGAAGCTTGATAGAGATGAGTCTTGGTAGGGTGTTTCTTACCACCTTAGCATGATGTCTCCTTTGCTTTCCTGCTGCTTCCATGTTATCGGTGAAGCATTCTGTCATGTAATGGAGGCTGAGACAGAAGCAAGTACAGGTATGGCAGTTGAATGAAGCAACATCAACAAGTCCAAAGGATCAGGCAGAAATCAATAAACAAAGACAGGCAGATGTCAGGTGAACAGGCAAACAGTCCAAACAAGGCAAGGCAAAAAGACGAGGTCGAAAACAAGAACAAGGTCAAAACCAGAATAAACAAACACAGTATCAAGGCTTGGTAATGACAGCAACAGAAGGCAACTGAGCATATACTTTGCAAAGAGTGAATGCATTAGCAAGTCCTTTTAACCTGTGGTTGTGATTGTGCTGTGAATTGGATGCAGGTGTGTGTGATTAGAATGAAGGCGTGTGTTCTGGGAATTGCGGTCCATGGCGGCCATGTTTGTAGGGCACAGTGCAGGATGGGAAATGTAGTCACTGGTTTGATGTGACAAGTATGAACTTTCAGAAATGGAGACTTAGCTAGATTCGCTAGTCAGATATAGCATGAGAATACTCACCTTCAAAGTTGTCGAGGTAACTCGAAATATATCATTTGAAGCCCTTCTCCTTCTTACTGATGGGTGTAATAACTGACTGCCTCACAATATGATTAACGTCATTCATGGTAATCTGGGGAAGCTCTTGTAAACAGCGAGTGTAATATTTCATACTCTCCTGTGCTATCTTCACACAGTTATCACCCATAGCGAAAACGGCTTCCGGCGCGGCACCGGATGTAACTGAGCTGGCTGAGACAAAACGCGGAAGCGATTGTGCATAGTGTCAGGTCGGTTCTCGCATGATGAGGTGGCTTTTTGTGCATGCTTCAGGTGTGTTAATTTCTTGTCATCTTAATTTTATGTTGTTATTTATTTTTATCTTTCTTTTCATGTTAGACATAACTCGGACTCGACTGTACTCGAGTACAAATTTACCTGAGTGCGTGACAAGTCGGAATTCATTCATAATTGGACTTGAGTCCGAGTCCGGGATCGAGTACCCCAACTATAAAGCTTATACCCGGGTTTCTCCACCTCTTGTTATGGCAAACAGAGTTGGCTAGCTGGATGCGATGTAAGTCATGCATTTTATTGTTTGCTGTTTCAGTGTCCTGGCACCGAAACATCGAGGACAATGATGGGGGTACGAGACTTTCTGAAAAATGCAAATGGCATGAAAGTAACCGCAGCCATCTTGACAATGCTATGATGCTACAGTTTTTTGGGAAGCTTAACACTGCTGAACAGCTAAATGAAGGCTACAGGATTGGAATTAGAAGGCAAGGGCAACATTTACTTTCAAGTACTGTTACTGGCCATTATTTAGGCAATATTACAGTGGGGTTTTTTGAGTGATTACCTTGATTACTTTATTATTGATAACAAAACCCACATTAAAATTAAATTCACTATTTTGTGGTACCTTATTGCATGATTTCCATTTTTAGCTAAGCAGTGATGATACATTGTTTTCCCTCCATCCATCCATTTTCTCTACCGCCTATCCCAGGAAGCATTGGGCACAAGGCGGGGTACACCCTGGACAGGGTGCCTATCCATCACAGGGCACAATCACATACGCATTCACACACCCAATCATACACTATGGACACTTTCGATATGCCAATCAGCCTACCAGCATGTCTCTGGACCTGGAGGAAACCCCCGCAGCATGGGGAGAACATGAAATCTCCGCACACACAGGCAGTGGCGGGAATCGAACCCCCAACCCTACATTGTTTTGTCACCTGTTAAATGGCTATTTAACAATCACATTCTGTCCCCCAATACTAATGGTGTGATTTTCAGTTTGTTTGCACCCTCCCAAAAAATTTTATCACCAGCCACCACTGTACCCAATACTGGTTGCTGATTGCCTGAATGCCCTGCCACATGTGCCGTGTGTTGCTGTTATCAGTGAAGTAACTGTGAATTTTCTGGGCGTGTGCACGCTTTGCCTCTCTGATGGCCCGGGACAGTTTGGCTCTCACTGTTCATAGGGCAACCTTGTCACCTGCCCTGAAGGCGGAGTCTTGGGTACTCGGCAGTGTACGCACCTCCGCACTCATCCATGGCTTCTGGGTAGAGCATGTGGTGATGGTCTTGGAGAAAGTGACATCATCACTGCACTTGCTCATGTAGCTAGTCACTGATGCTGTGTATTCATCCAAGTTGGTGGAATCTCTGCCGGTTGCAGCCTCCCTAAACATGTGCCAGTCAGTGTGGTCAAAACAGTCCTGAAGAACAGAGATGGCTCCTGCTGGCCAGGTTTTCATCTGTTTCAAAACCAGTTTGGAGCGTCTGACGAGCGGTCTGAATGCTAGGATTAGCATAACAGAAATGTGATCTGAGTAGCCAAGGTGGGGGCGGGGCTCTGCCCGGTATGCACCAGAGATGTTTGTGTAACCAAGATCCAGCATATTCACCCCTCTCGTTGCAAAGTCCCCATGTTAATTGAATTTAGGGAGCACTGATCTGAAATTCAAAAATGATTTTTGAAAAAAAAAAACCATTGGTTGAAATCTCCGGCGATAATGAACAGTCCATCTGGGTGTGTGTTCTACAGTTCGCTAATTGCCCCATATAGTTCAGAGACCGCCTCCTTAGCACTAGCACTGGGGGGAATGTATACTCCGATTATAAGAACGGTGGTGAATTCCCATGGTAAATAAAATGGTCTGCATCTAACAGTCACAAACGCCACCAGCGATTAGCAGTAACTAGAAACTAGCACCGAGGTCTTGCACCATTCAGTGTTGATGTAAACACATAGGCCACCACTGCAAGCCTTACCGCACAGAGCTGCACTCTGTCGCTGAACCACATCTAGGTGAAATAAAAGATGCAACAGTCTCTAAACTCACTCCATGTTGCCCATTAAACATTCTCTAACACAGAACTGTAAATTTGTAGAAATAATATTCAACTTCGCACAGTATCAGACACCTGCTTTATTACACTGAAAAATCTACTTTATTAATCTATATAATATTTAACATACAATGAATACAATATGTATTAATATAATCTAGAAATATAAATAAAGCAAAAACGGCACAATGTGACATTCATTAATACATTTAAAATGGTAATGGTTGGTAAATCACTGTGGTTTAAGAAGAACACTCTCCAACACATCTCTAACACAGAAACTTGAATACTAGTCAAAATACATAATTTTAAAGTTTGTTAAACCTAGTTCAGTTGACCTTTATATTCCCTTGATATTTCTATAGAGCAGTGATTTCATTCCATAAAATATATGTTGTATTGAGTGTAAATGTTGACTGACATGTACCGGTATATTTTCAGTTGGTACCTTAGATTAATTACATATACTTTGTAGAACCTAAGTGTGGAGGAAGACGCAAGGGAAAGGCAAAATATTTAGCTGAGCTCCAGGCTCGGGTTTATTCATTCTGCACTTTTCAGCACACTTTCAAAAACTCAACAAAACCAAAACAACTACTCAACAGAAACAGCTGCTTTCACTCTGTCAAGTTCACACTCCATGGCATTTGTGTGTGTTTGTGTATGGCTTGCAAGCTCCGCCAGCTATATCTCACTCACTCACTCACTCACTCACTCACTCACTTGCTGTTTACAGGAGTCACAGAAAGCACAAAGAGACACAAATAAGTAAACTGGCAGTAATAAAACACAGGTGAGAATCATCAAGTTTTAACAGCCTCAGGAACTAGCCCCAGGAACTCACCCCTTTTTTGGTCTTGGGTCTTGGGCAGGCCACAATCACTACTGTCTTATTAATTTGGGGATGCACCTTCCTATGGCCCAAGCAGAAGCCCAGATACCATACGTCCACCAGTCCAACTGCACACTTCTTTGGGTTTGCTGTGCATCTCAAGGATCTCAGGACAGCCCTCAGATGTTGTAAATGCTGCTGCCAATCATTACTATAAATGATGATGTCATCAAAATAAGCAGCAACATATGCATTGTGCAGGCACAGGATTCTTTCCACGAGACGTTGAAATGTGGTTGGGGCTCCAAACAACCTAAACAGATTGGTGACAAATTGGTGTAACCCAAACAGAGTAGAAAAGTAATTTTTTTCTTGATATATTGGAGTCCTGGGAATCTGCCAGTACCCCTTGTTAAGTCCATTGGGGAAAATGAGCTATTTTAGATTAGCTGCCTGCTTTCTCCACTATTATATGTAAGAGAAATTTAGCTACTTAGGTTATGTTACCTGTATGCTCCACCAAAATATGGAGGAGAGACTAGCAGATCAGCTCAGAAGGGGAAATTTTGCTAATTAATATTAATGATCAACTATGCGTCCAAAGATAGGTTGAAAATATAGCTGCAAGCAGCAATGGCGGGTTCCTCCTCAATATTGCGGACCACTTCAAAATTGACATGGTACATGTATCCCACAGATGCAACATTTCAATGCATTTGGATCAATGGCAGAATTTAAGTTTATTTTTTGTAGTTTTCCACAAATGATCATTGTAGAGAAAAATCAGGAGTCAATGAGAATTTTGGAGAATTACTCCATGCTGATCCAAAGCTACTTTAAAATTATTTAGAATTTATTCCAGCTGCTATAACATTAATTTGATTTACTCTGTGCTGCTATCTCAACCTAAGACAAACACTGACATCTAGTGGACAATAAATATGTTCTTAACCATAATATAACAACTTATCAAAGATAATATTCCTTTTAAAATCATTGTTTTTAAAGATATGAGGCTGCCATCGCACATGTTAACATAATGTAATGTCCTCTTTGTGTGTGGCACAGATCAAGTCCATAAGCAAATGTTCCAGTGATTTATGGACATGAGAAATAAGTGCAACAGTTGTCAATTCACCAATATGTAAATAATTCTGCCAATTTTTATTTGATTCCTTATTGCTTATCAATCTATAGAAACACGTGTATCCCACACATATGTACCACAGCCAATTATTGACACCATGAGCAGCAAACATGTTTTTAGTTAAAGTCCGATAAACAGTGTAAGAGAAGTTAGAAAAAGTAAACTTTCAATCATAAAAATGCCATTTATTTTAAAAATAACAAAAAAATAGCTACTTCTTAGAAATTTTGTTTGGGTAGCTTCTGGGCATGATGGTTATCATGCAGGAAAGCATTCAAGAGTTACAAGCCAAAAAGGCCATTTTTGCTATCTCCTGACCAGTAGGGGGCAGTGTGCCGAAACTCTGCAGGTAACCGCAGGGCCTAATGCTGATGACATGAACCAAGTTTCATCACAATCCGTCAAAGTGTTGCAGAGATACAGCCTCAAATTAAATTTTGTGTGTTTTATCAAAATTCTGTAAATACGTTTTTAGCATGAGCGCATTTAGATGATGCAGGCCAATTTTCGTGCAAATCAGACAAATGGTCAAGGAGGAGTTAGAAAAAAGTAGGTTTTCAAAACATTTAAAAATAGCAGACAGGAAATTTGCTCGACCATGACAGAATTGGTATCATTGTTCTCGGCATGAACCACGGAATCTATCAAGACCAGTCTCATTACAGTAGGCAAAAGGAGTCAATAGCTATTAGCATTTTTAGAAATAGCAATAAAATTTAAACTGCATTCTCCTCCCCTGACACTAATTAGCATACTGGTCTCTGAGTTATGTGCTTTACAAACTTTCCACAAGTTAAGTTGAAACTTTGTCATGAGTCTGTGACATGGATGTAATAAACCTTGTACTCAAATTTACTTTGTGCCAACCCTTGGGAAATTAAACAATTTCCCCTTCCTGATGCTTAGGCCATCAGATTTACTGGAGAGGGTCCTTGGATTTTATCTGTTGGGTGAGCTACCTGGTCTTGGCCAGCAGCTTAAATTAATGAGTTTGACAGAGGTTTCTGTGGCAAACTAAGTGAAGTTCTTTTGTTCTCATGATAGCTGAAAATAGGCAGATGGTAATATACTTGGCTCTGCAGTGTCTATGGGTGAAGAATTATTGCTTTATGGCTTCTGTAGAAAACTAAGCGATGTTAGTTTGTAACAAAAGATTTCTGTTGGGTTTTCTGGCTGCCTGTTTGTTTGATCCTACAGTTGAATAAAAGTGAGCTGCTCCTAACCAATCAAACAGTTCATCAATGCAAGGCATCGGGTAAGCATAACATTTAAACACCACATTGACTTCCTTAAAGTTGACAGAAAAATTTACCTACCTGTCGTCCTTGCGAACCAAGACTACCAGACTGCTCCAATTACTGTGGGACTCCTGGATTACTCCCATGTTGAGCATAGTCTTGAGTTTATCCCAAACCACATTTTTTGTGTGTTCAGGTAACCGGTCTGGGTGGATGCATACAACCATGCCTGGTGGAGTCTCAATGTGGTGCTCTACGAGGTCTGTGTGACTGGGTTGAGGTGAAAACACATTGGAAAATTCCTCTTGCAACCGGGCAACCTGTGCTCTCTGGAATGATGAGAGGTGGTCTCCACAGGGGACTGATGATGGTGGTGAAACAGCATCACCCGTGCCAAGCCACATGAACTGCCTCTATTCACAGTTTCAGGAACTTGAGGCAGGATATTTGGTGTACATCGCCTTTATCCGTTCGTCTGACCTCATTTCTCATTTCAAGTCGATTTGCCATGTGACCTCAAAGTGTTTTTTCCACTTTGCACGTAATGCAGAGCTCAATGTGGGTAGTAAAATAAGTAGGCCACTTTTTCTCCTGGTGCAAATTCCCATAGTTGAGTACCCATGTCATACAGTCAGGATTGTTGTTCTCAGGCCTGATGAAAATTCTCATGTATTAGGTGACCTAAGGTGTGGAGTTTTACTCTTGGGCCCAGAGCATACTGAATTTAGTTTTTACTGTTAGAAGGTCCCTCCTCCCAATTTTCAATAACGATGGGCTTGCATTTGTACAATTACTCAAATGGGGAAAACCCCTTGGAGGCTTGCACCCCTAATCCTTTCATACTGCAAATAACAGGGGCTTGAGCCACTTATACCAATATCACGCATCCTTGAAATCACAAATAATTTTTAGCATCTGATTAAACTGCCCCACCAGGCCATCTGTTTGCGAATGATAAACACTGGTGTTGATTTAATTCCTCATAATTCATAGAGCTTGTGTATTGTCTGTGACATAAACGCAGTGCCACGGTCAGTCAGGATCTCTTTCAGGGATCCAGACTCAGAAGATACCATGGAAGAGTGCCTCTGCAACGCTGCATGCTGAGCTGTTGCACAGAGGCACTGCTTCCATATATTGTGTTGCATAATCCACCAGAACTAACACAAAATGATAGCCTCACATGCACCTTTCTAATGGCCTGAAGAGGTCCATGCCAATTATCTTGACGGGGACCTCAATTGAAGGTAATGGACACAATGGCACATTTGGGGTGACCAGCGGAGTTACCAGCTGGCATTCACTAAAGAACTTTTAAAAAAAAATAAAGAAAATAACATAGGCAATAGAAAATAACAGAAGAAAAGAGCTAGACAATAATAAGTGCAAGACGTGACTTATATACAAGTGTTCATTAACAAAAATGTGAGACAGGTGCAGACGATCATGTGACATGATTCAGTGGGGTATAGTGGCTGATGGGAAATGTAGTCAAGCACCAATTCTGGGATAACCTTGACAGAAACCCCCTTTAATGCATGGTCCCCCCACAGAAAATAAGTTGGAGAGGAGGTCCTAGACAACCAAATGAGATATTGCTCTGCTGATCTAGGTCCTTAGGCGTGCTACCCATCGTGGAGCCAGCAGGAGTTGTGACGTCAGGCAATGAGGCAGAGCAATCTCTTATGCATAGGCCCGAGTTTACAGACATCTTTAACACCTAACTGGACATATGCCATGTGCCAGCCTGCTGCAAGACCTCCACTATCATCCCCGTCCCCAAAAAACCCAGGATCACAGGACTTAATGACTACAAACCTGTCACTCTGACATCTATGGTAATGAAGTCCTTTGAGCACCTCATGCTGTCCCACCTCAAATCCATAAAGTCTGCCTACAGGTGGGAGATTGACCATCTGGTGACCTGGTGCAGTCAGAACAACCTGGAGCTCAACGCTGTGAAAACAGGGGAGATAGTGGTAGACTACAGGAACAACCCAGCCCCACCTGCCCCTATCATCCTGTGTGACTCCCCAGTCAATACTGTAGACTCCTTCCACATCCTGGGAACCATCATCACCAGCAACTCAAGTGGGAGCTGAACATCAGCTCTCTGATTAAAAAAGTGCACCAGAGGATGTACTTCCTTTGGCAGCTGAAGAAGCCTACTAAAGGCAATGATGGTGCACTTCTACACCTCCATCACTGAGTACATAATCATCTCCTCCATCACCATCTGGGGTGCTGCTGCCACTGCCAAGGACAAGGACAGAGTGCAGCATGTCATTTGCTCTGCTGAGAAGGTGATTGGCTGCAATCTGCCACCCCTTCATGACCTGTACACTTCCAGGACCCTGAAGTGGGCAGTTAAGATTGTGGATGACCCCTCTCATCCTGGACACAAACTTTTCAAGGCACTCCCCTCCGGCAAGAGGCTGCAGTCCATCAAGACCAAAACCTCACACCACAAAAACAGTTTCTTTCCATTTGCAACTGGCAGCATTAACAATTAACAATACTCAGGGCCACCATGGTCTCTTTTCTACCTCCATCGACATTACACATTACATTAACGAACAACCCCACATTGTTGCTTCATATGCATTACATTAATGCACACAACCCAGACTGCTATACTGCACCTTTTTACTTCAACTGTGAGCATTTGCACTGGCCCACTTTTGCTCACTATGCACTAATGTACAGTTAATGTCTTTATTTTAATTTTCCTAAATCTTTATATTTTTATATTTATGCTCATAGTTTACATAGCTTTATCGTTTTTTTTAATGCTTCCCATTTTCATGACTTTCTTTCTTGTTTATCTTATAAATATTATTTTATTTCTTGTATTTTACTGTTACTTTACTGTTGTAAACCCACGGTACTTGGCAATAAAGGTGATTCTGATTCTGATAGAACTGTGTAGTGAGTTAAAAGGTAACTGGTTAGATACTAAGATAATATTTTATTTCTTTACTGATTATTTTAGACAGCGACGGTTATTTCTGATGACAAGTTTCCTGAAACATCCACACAATGCCATTTGAATCCATGACCACCGGAACATAACCAATCTATGCAAAGACCAATATCCTTTGTAGTACCGCAGCCTAGAAAAATCCTGCAAACTACATATAAGTCACAAAATAAAAGTATGAATACTTCATACTGTAAAATCTTTCATTTACTATATGCTATATTTATATTTATATTTTATTTGTGTCACACTATATTTATATTTTGTTTGTGTCATATTCAAATGTTGAGGACATTGATGATGATTCAAGTGCTTCAGGTGAGATGATATGTATATTTTGCCTTCTATTTCACCCTATTTTCACTCATATGTCCAATGCATAAAGCTCTCTCTCACATTTTCTGTGATTTCTGTTCTCTTTTAGGAAGAAAATAACATCGGACAACTAGAGGAGCTCAATGTTGCATTGAGAAAATTCTACCAACTAAAGGCTGCTTTATTGGAAAGTTTTGGACATCTAGATAATATAGTTCAAAATGATTCAGGGAAATTCTTTCATCTTTGTACAATACCCTCAAATCCTTGAATAGGTGTGTCACAGTGAACATAAAATTGTTAAGAATATTCTATGATGGATATGGCACAGAAACATCTGAATTACATTTCAGGTTCAAAAGCTAAAAAAAGAGAACTGAAAATACCCCGACATCACCCCATGCTTTCTGCTATGGTGAAAACCAGAGTTCTTCAAAGCCTGTTACATCATGATCCATACACAACTGTGAACCTGTATTTAACTGATGCGATCAACCAGCTGAACAAAAGTTGACGGTCACACCAGCTTGTTAGTCAGAGACCTAGTTAAGGTCTACATACAATATATTCCAGAATTTAAATCAATGTCTGTTAGGGTTACAAAATAACCTAAATGAATAAAGGCATTCAATGCAATTAAATCCCATATTAATTTATGCAATGAAATCTACTGAACACAGCTTCAATAATGTTTAAACTCCTGAAATCACTCAACAACATAGACCATCTTTCAATTCAATTCAATTCAATTTTATTTGTATAGCGCTTTTTACAATAGACATTGTCTCAAAGCAGCTTTACAGA
>JANDJT010000190.1:10591230-10638961 GCA_024331685.1 Stegophilus panzeri | reverse complement strand
CAAACCCAAGAATATTACTGAACTGGAGGCCATTGCTCATGAGGAATGGGCTAAGATTCCTCAGGAACGCTGGCAGAAGCTATGCTTCTCATTTGCAGCAAGTCATAACAGCAAAAGGGTGCTCTACAAAGTACTAAAGATGCTTGCCATGAAGGGGTTGAATAAGTCATTATAAGTTGCATTTTCAGTTGAATTTGGGGAAATCACTTGAAGCATTCGTTGTGTTGAACTATTTCAGTTGCTTTTGTTTGATTTGTTCATTGCAAACCATTGAAAGTCTGTAAATTTTGACAATAAACCTGATTTGCAATTGGGGTTGAATAATTTTGATTGCAACTATATATAGACCACTGCAAAATTATCTGGAGTTTATCTGGATTTACTACTTATAGGTATGTGCAAGTAAAATGAACATTTTTGCTATAAACTACTGACAATATTGTTATTTAGAATCTGGAAGAAATGTTTTACAGAAAATGAAGACTGGTCAAAACAAATTAAATATGCCGTCTTTTCATACCTCAAATAATACAAAGAAAACAAGTACATATTCATTTTTAAAACAACAAAATAATGTTTTAACTTAGGAGGAGTTCAGAAATCAGTATTTTGTGGAATAACCCTTATTTACAGTTACAGCTTTCATGCATCTTGGCATGCTCTCTTTCAGTCTTTTGCATTGCTGTTGGGTGACATTATGCCACTCCTGTTGCCAAAAATTCAAGCAGCTCAGCTTTGTTGCCTTGTGAGAACCCATCTCTCTCTTGATCACATTCCAGAGTTTTTCAATGGGGTTCAGGTCTCGAGATTGGCCATGATGGTCTGATGGTCCTCCATCCACATAGGATGTATGAATCAAGCCACATGCAAGGTTATCCTGGAAGAAAACTTGCTTCAACATTCCCCAACTCTGAGAATTGTTATTTTCCCCGCAGGACTATGCTCTATGCTACAAAGCAAAACCAATCATGATATAGATGAAGAACCACCATATCAAGACCCTGTCATGGCCAGCCCAATCTCCAGACCTGAAACCCACTGAGAACGTCTGGAATATGATCAAGAGATAGATGGATGGTCATAGGTCATCAAACAAAGCTGAACTGCCTGTATTTTTGCTGCAGGAGTGGCATAAAATGCCCCGAAAGCAATGCAAAATTACAAGTGGAGAGCATGCCAAGACGCGTGAAAGCTGTGATTGGAAATAAGCGTTATTCCACCAAATATTTATTTCTGAACACTTCTTAAGTTAGAATAGAATTGTGTTGTTTAAAAATGAACATGAACTTATTTTCTTTGCATTATAAGTCTGAAACAGGGCATATTTAATTTTTTGACCAGTTGTCATTTTCTGTAAATAAATGCTCTAAATTACATTTCTCCCAGATTCTAAATAACAATATTGTCAGTAGTTTATAGAATAAAACAAGGAAACTGATAATTTTGCAGCTGTCTCTTAATTTTCTTTTTCCAGAGCTACACAGATCCATCCATCCATCCATCTTCTATACTGCTTTATCCTTTTCAGGGTCACGGGGAAACCTGGAGCCTATCCCAGGAAGCATCGGGCACAAGGCAGGGTACACCCTGGACAGGGTGCCAATCCATCGCAGGGCACACAATCACACACACATTAATATCCAAGACCAATCACTTCCATTCATACCCAAGACCACTCTCTTCAGTTACATCTTGCAAAGACTTTGGATACTTTGCAACTATCCTTTTGGCAATTTCTGTTAAATTCTTCTTACTTGGACAAGCCCTAACTTTCATCATTGCCTTAACAACAATCCTTACCATTTCCCTGTGCAAACGCAATGAGGACTTGGCCTTTTCTGTCTCTCAAGGGCCTGCATTAATTCTTCAGGAAACATTTTGCATGGAATTTCGAAACTGTCAACCCAGTTCACAGTAGGAGGGGAGCATGTGCTGGAGGATGAGCAGAAAGAACTCTGGGACAGGGAAGATTCTTGAGATGAATAGACTGGTTGCTTCAAAGGTTCTGAACTTTGTGCTGTAAAAAAATAAAAAAATAAAAGAAAAAGTGTCAGTGATATGTACTTAGTTAGAACAGGTATAGTTCACCCAAAATTAATATTCTGTCATCATTTCCTTACCCTTAGGTCATTCCAAATCAGGTATTTGTTTAGAATGAGAAGAGGATGAGTAAGTGACGTTTATTTTCAGGTACTCAACAATTGTTGTGACCAATTTTACCCAACTGTTAACAAAAACATAAAATGATAAATACATTTTCAGAATAAAAATGACACAACATATTTGATATTTGATTTGTCCAACCATTAAGGTCTTGCTAATTGAAACAAATACATGGACTTACTGCCTTCTTTCAAAGCCAAAATACATTTTCTGGCTTGAATGGGCCTCAGTACAGCAACCAGATCTGATTCCTCAAGAAATTTTAAATATTCTTCGGTCTCCACTCCAAGCGATTTTAAGGTGTCCTCAAGAGATTTTTTAGTTGTGACTGGGAGGTCAGGTAATACAGCAGCAATGGCACTGCTAATGTTTGGAATGCTCAGCTCTGATTCACCCATTTCTGGAAAAACAACCAAATAAGAATTAACATGAATAAACCATGTGTGAAATAAATATAGATCCACAATTACCTTCAGATAACAAAATGTGCTTCAATGGAATTACTAGTTTCTCATTCATCATATTTGATGTTAAAGGATAGAAATCTGCCAGGTCATTGATGTTCACACATTGCATTATTTTGATTTGTTTTTTTTTGTTGTTTTTTTTTTCAATTCATACAGGCTGTACTCATGCAGGCTGTACTCATGCAGCAATGAACTCTGCTACAAATTTTCTCAGCAGAAAATGAACAACTTCATCTTTATTCAGAATAAGTGCAAGTTCTCCAAACTCCATTGAGTCCACATTGTGTCACAAGGAACTGGCCTTTTTTGTATAATGTACCCATGTACATTACTTTGGTGTTGTTCTCTATGAAACCAAACTGCCTCTCTAATCTTTAACAGAATCACCATACAGCTCTGGGCAAAATGCTGTGCTGTCTTTCATGTGGATAGTTAATTGGCACATTGATCCTTCTGATAGATAAGCCTGGAACATTTGATGCTAGAGTGAGTGGGGCAGAGGTTTTTGAAATTCCTAGCACATCATTTAAAGAAACTGTGCTTACTTTCAAAGCGCATAGTCCACAATATGATCAAAGGGCCAAACATTAAAATCAGTGCAGGGTAGTGTTGCAAGTAACAATGCTTGGGTTTTAGTCTATGTCCTGGAAAAAGAGAGATTCTCCAAGCAAGGTATTCCTGGATGAGCACATCAAGGTAAGCTACCTCTGCCAATTAAATTTTTCTGTGCACAAATCATCAACAATGTGTTACAGCTGTAGAGTCAACTGCCAGGCATCATCCAGTGGCTCTTTCACCTTGTCACACACAATCACAAGGAGAAGCCTTAAAAAATTCCTCTTCTGAAAAGCCTGACCAGAAAGCTTAACCCCGTTGGAGCTGACATCACATGGCTTACTTAAGGCACCAGACACACTGTATTTGAATTGCTTAATTCATCTATTCAGAACTGAATAGGTGAACCATTTCTTCTGTTTAATGAAGTACTTCAGGTAAAGGGCTAAATCATAGGAAAGGATAACTTCAAAAATGTCATGGCCTAAACAGGGTGGAAGACCAGTCATGCAAACACTGAAGTAATTCAAGGAATTAAAAACTGACTTGAATCTTATACCTAGAATGTTTTGTCCCTCAGACCGTAAAATGTGTACAGCAGAATTGTAGCTTTCAGCAGAGCTTTCGGGACCACACACATTTGGATCCGTTTGAAAATCACTTTGTGTTATTCGGCAATACATGCAGAAATATTCAGAAGCACACAAATTCTCAGTGAATCCACCAATACAGTGAGATCCCAAATTGTCACCTGCAATACAGTAAACAGTTCATTTAATTGTTTTTTTCTGCCAAGTTATGCCATTTTCTTCCAAGTCTTTCAAGTCTGAAAAAACTTTGTCATGGCCAAAATGTGTAAAATCTTTTTCTCGACACAACATTACAAGTGACATGTGATCTGTATTTGATCTTATATGAGGTGGTAAATTAGCCAGAGAAAGATACACAGCTAGTACTGTGTGCTTGGGTTTTGCTGGGCCTAATGGGTTCACCACCTCAAGAGCATCTTGATAAAGAATTACAGTGCATCCGGAAAGTATTCACAGCGCTTCACTTTTTCCACATTTTGTTATGTTACAGCCTTATTCCAAAATGGATTCAATTCATTATTTTCCTCAATAAGAGGAAGAGTATTAACCAATCAAACTCTTGCCCATTTGGAGCGAAAGCACATGTTGCATTTTGATTGGATGATGCGCAAGCATCATCTTTTAAATACTTGTGGAATTTGTCTTCTTGAAATATATCCCTGAGTGCAGAGACAAAAAGCTTGACTTTCAAGCATTGACTTTCAATATATTTTGTTTCAAACAAAGGAGGCACTTGTGAGCTACCTCTCTCCATCGACGGCAGGTAAATCATGTCAGATGTTGATTGTACTGTAGTGTGTACCAGATACTTTGGGGAACGGGGAGGATCTGCCCAATTAGGCTCAGAACTGCTGCTGCTCTCTCTTTCTCTCTCTCTCTCTCTCTGCATTATGTTAAACGACCCGCATTAGGGTAGGTTCCTATCGTAGTATGCAATAGGGTAAATGATCAACTAATTCTGTGTTGTTTACCTTTTAGACACAGGACTAAATGACAGAGCAGCAAGGAGACACTGAAGCCAGGAGACAGCCAGGAAAAAGATTTCTGTACACCGTGGGGATAATTTGCACATTGGTCGTGATTTGTAATCTCTGATGGTCTGTATTCTGTGTCTTCCAGGCTGTGCAAAAAACTAGGAACACAACAAAACACATAAGTATGAATGGCACAACAGGATATACTTGCTGAGACTAGAGGAGTAAGAACACATTTCTGGGACGAAAGAATATTTAAAGACAAAGGTGGGGTTGAAAGGTGGCAATTGGATGAGTTAATCACAGCTAAATTGTGGTGTATAACCAAGTGGGCTACTTTAGATGATTTACAGATTGAATTTCCCAAGGTTGATTGGACTGAAATGCTGAAAAGGCTGTGCACGGCTAGGCTGCTTAGTGCGATACTGTGAAGGTTGGTTGAAGATCCAAGGTCAACTAGGGCTTCTATCCCTTTATTTGAATTTATTAAAGACCCAGATAACGAAGACGACGAACCATTAGTAGATCCATTTCAAAATAGACCTAGCCAGTATAACTATTGCTCAGGGCTAACTGCGATAGTCACAGTAGACCTCAGACCAGTAGAGTGGGAAAGGGGAGTTACTGTATCTATACTGGTAGATAAAATTAAGTCACTCGCTGAAAGGTACGGGAGAAAGAACCCAGTAAGGCCAGCAGTGAAAGCAAAACAGATAAACATTCATTTAGTTTGGTCAAGACATAATCATAATCCAGGAGAAAGCAGTAGTGCCCCTAGGGCTCGACAAGGGTGTGTCATTGGCAAGTTAAAAAGTTCTGGCCAGCCAACGCCGGCAGATGTAGTTGTGGCTAAACATAAAGGTGATGAAAAATACATCAGAAAGTGTATTATAAAATGGCAGGACAGGACTCAGGGAGTGTTGCAGTGGCTGAAGGAAGGGACATTTGCAGAAGAACAGTGTCAAGAAGTGAGGGAAGTGATGAGACATTGGAAGGTAGGGAAAATGGTGATAAGACTAGGGGAAAGAGAGTAAAGAAGTTGGAGGTGTTAAGCGGGTTTGAAGAGGAAGAAGAAGAGATGAGGAAGAAAGAAGAAGCAGTAAAGAAAGTAGCACGAGATGAGGAGGAAAGTCCCCCACCTTATGTAAGGCATCATAGGGAAAGGTTGTACCCTGATATAACACAGATGCCGGTGATTCAAAGAGCTGAAGAAGGGTGGATGGAAATGGAGGGAGATGTGCAGATAGAAGTGAAAATGGAAGGGAGAATAAGGGTATTGCAAAGGGAAGAAGGCAGTGAGGGAGAATCAGTAAGTGGTCGAAGCAGTGCTGCAGAGAGTTCAAGGGCCCCCTCAAATACAAGGAGAAAATGCAAATTGAGTGAACTGAAGGAGGGAAGCAACAGCTACCTGAGGAAAATAGGGGTACCCACCAGCATGCCATCTGCCCCAATAACAAGTGAAATGGGAAGAGGATGTTCAGCTGGCAATGCAGCATTTAACTCACTGGAAGGACTCTCCATACAGCCAGGGAACAGAACAGCATGGAACAGTCTCAGAAACTAACATCGTCTTTAAGATGCACAACAAATAGACAAGTAGCTGGCAGGAGTCACCCGGAACCCACTGATGCCTGGCAACAGTGACATAATGGATGAAAACAGTCCAGTAGCGAGAAAGGCAAATGGAGTGTTGTATATAGAGTCTGAATTAGAGGCAGGAAGAAGAAAAGACCAAATGCTGATGGAGAAGCTGGAACAAGCCCTCACCCAGGTGAACCAGCGCATACTACAATCAGAAGAAAGGATAAAGTCAACAGAAGGACTAATGGAGAGAAGTGCTTCTGAAATGAGTGAGAAAATGCGACAAGCAGAAGAAGAAATTGCACACGACACTGAAAGATTAGAGCGGATGACGCTCAGAAATCAAGAGGATGGTTACCCACAACAGACAAGATCCGGAAGGATAGTGAAACCACCTCAGAAGTATGGAAGAGAAAACAGAGAACTGTTGCTGGAAGTGATGGAAGATTCAGAGGTGAACCAGTGCCCCCTGGTGGTCAAAGGAGGAGGAGTGCACTATGTTCCATGGTCATTCATGGACATGACAGGACTGGCAAGTCAACTCCCAGATATATGCCAAGTAGGACAAAAGTGGATAACCAAGTTTGAAGAAAAAGCAACTGGCAGTAGGAGACATTAAAGCCATATTGGCACAGGTTACAGGGAAGAGCAAAGCCGTCGAGATACTGGCAGAGGCTGAACTGAGGAATGTGATGGACACAGAGAGAGGAGACGACCTAGTCTTTAGGGCATACAGAAACCAGGTATGGGATGCAATATGAATAGCATATCCCTCCAAGATGGATCCAGGAAAGCTGGAAGCTATGATACTGGGAGAAGAAGTGAATGTGGTAAAGTTCATACAAGGCTTTCAAAACAGATAGCGAGTGGAGACAGGAACAGGGTGGAACCTGAATGAAACCAAGCTTCTTCAAGATGATGCTGAAAAGGTGCATGCCTGTAGCTGTACAAGAAGCACTGGACCAGGTGGTCGGACTTAACAGTTTGCCCTGGGAAACTTCACAGGTGCATCTTGCACACCATGTAGAACAACACAGGAAAAAAAAGAAAGAAGCCAAAGATGCTACTGAAGCACTGGTGACCCAATTGTGTAGAGCACAGAAAAATACAGGCCTCCATGCAAACCCAAATGATGGAAGCAGCAGTAATGGTACCCACTGTAACCAACCAGCCTCAAGCAGTACAGACCTATGCACCACCCCCACAGAACCAGTACAATATCCAGTTCAGCCGCAGACATACATGCAGCAGCCCGGTCCTGAACCAATGCCTCTGATACATGTCCACCTTGGCAATCAGCAAGGACCCCCCCAAGGTCAGCTGATGAGAGGACAAGGACAAAAGCTGGGCCCAGGAAGATGGCAAAAGTAGCCCCAAGCCCCACAGCAAGGGCAGAGGCAAGTAGCAGGCCCACAGACAGAAGGTAATGACTCCAGGTCACAGCCACTGGAATGCTGGGGATGTGGAGAGAAAGGACACACTAGAAGGAATTGCCAGATTTGCCCATGGGAGAAACAGCAAGGGCAGCCAGGGTATAGAGACCAGCAAGGAGGACCCTCACACCCAAACCAATGGCAAGAACCTGCGGGACCCTGGATCGGACCTGCACCCAACTGGAGTTGAAGATGCTCAGAGAAGCCGGAGGGGGAGTGCATGCAGTACGTTACCACACTGCATCCAAGACAAGAACCAACAGTCATGGTGTCTATCAATGGCACAAAACCAGCCCAGTTTATGATAGACACAAGTGCCACATTTTCATGTATAGGCCAGGAAGGCTCTGGACTCCCCCTCTCTCGCAACTCAATAAAAACCACTGGCTTCTCGGGAACAACCCAAGTATTAAGATTTACGGAGCCCCAGACTTTAAAAGTTGAAGACACCACAACAGAGGCACCATTTCTATACTCACCAAAGTCCCCAGTAAACCTACTTGGCATAGATCTACTGTGCAAACTAGCAGCAAGAATACATTGCAGTCCTACAGGACTCTGGGTAACTTTTCCAGATGAAACCTCAGTAGGACATCACCTACTGACAGAAGCAAACAAACAAACTAAACATGTTACAATGTACTGGCTTCAGTATGTTGATCTGGACTCATCTGAACTAAGACAGACCTATCTAAATTGGAAGATGTGGATACAAGCAGTGCAACCAGACTGCAGAGAAACAAGAAGTCCCCTACACTGTACAATGTACTTTGATCTAAACAGTAAAAATGAAGAGTATGGGCAGATGTGGAATGGGATTATGGAACAAAGACAATTTGAGGTGATAACAACAGATATTGTAATAGGACCACAAGGAGTGGCTGTCATGGTACTCTTGAAAGGTGACTTAAAAGATTGGTACCACGTGCCGGAAGCAGCCCCTCACATCTCTCTCATGATAGCAGAAGGGTTTGAGTCTAAAAACTTAGGGTCTATGATTAAGGAGGCAGCACAGATTAGGGAGTGGAAGCCCACTAACAATCCATATTTACATACCTCACCAGACAAGTACACAAGAATCTCACAAAATGGTGTAGATAGCATGATAGCTACACACACATGGGTAGAGAGGCACATGCCGTTGTCACTACATACACCAGTTCACACAACAGAAGCTGATAAGGAAGAAGAGGAAGCCATGTTGAAAAGTGTTCCTGACACCTTGTAGACAAAACACCAAACAGATGTAGGGTTAGTCAAGTCAGCAGGACAGGTAAAAATAGAGGTTAAAACTAATGTCAGGATACCCTACCAGAAACAATATCCACTAACCACACAGGCTAGGGAAGGAATCAGGCCTACAATACAGGGGCTCCTGGAAGCAGGGGTCCTGATCCCAACCAAAAGCCAATGTAATACACCCATATTTCCTGTCAGGAAGCCCAATTCTGAAATATGGAGAATTGTACATGATTTACGTGCAGTTAACAGAATTGTACACGCAGAGACACCCATAGTACCAGACCCTCACACCCTCTTGTCGAACATCCTTGAGGATACTAAGTGGTACACAGTAATAGACTTGTGTTCAGCTTTCTTTAGTATACCGTTACACCCAGATTTGAGACATTTGTTTGCATTTACCTATGAGGGACAACAATACATGTATGCGTGCCTCCCTCAAGTGTATTGTGAAAGTCCATCTATTTTCAATCGCATGTTAGCAGAAGACTTGGCTTCAGTCGACATTGCAAGTACGATAATTCAGTACATGGATGATCTATTGATTTGTAGTCCAACTAGAGAGCAATGTAGGGCAGACTCATTAAAAGTTCTTATAATACTTGCAGAAAATGGTCATAAAGTTAGCAGGGACAAATTGCAGTTCTGTAAAGAAGAAGTAGAGTACTTGGGCAGGATGTTGCATGGAACGAATAGATCTCCTGCCCCAACCCATGTGTAGGCCATAAGAACCACCCTAAAACCTCAAACGGTAAGACAAATGCTTTCTTTTCTGGGGATAGTGGGCTATAGGTCCAGGAAAACAGCCCATCACCTACTTTAGCACGGCCCTTGACGATGTGGAACAGGGTATGCCGCCATGTTACCGTGGATTAGCGGCAGCAGCCTTTGCTTATCAAAAAGATTCTGCAATTATGGGCCATCCAACTACTTTATACACCACCCACGCTCTACACATGCTTTTGACAAGCCCAGCATTTGTAATTACTCATGCACGTAAGACACGATATGATGTAATACTCTCTGCACCAGAGTTAACAATTCAAAGGTGTCAGACAGTAAATCCAGCAGATAGAATGATAACTCCGTTAGAGGGTGAGCCACATGACTGTCATGTTGTCTCTAACAAGCACTTGAAGGCCACATTCCTCTCTGACATTTTTTTGTAGATGGGTCATGTTTTAGGGGAGTAGATGGGAACATAGCAGGATATGCGATCGTAGCTCCCAGTCCTGACCTTTCTTCATTCAATATTGATCAAGCCATATCTGTCAGTCAACCCTGCTCTGCCCAATTGGCAGAGCTTAAGGCTTTAACAGCGGCCTGTAAATTAGAAAATGGGAAATCCTGTACCATTTATACTGATTCAGCATATGCGTATGGGGTGTGCCATTTATACAGTCCAGTTTGGGCGCAGCTTGGCTTTAATAGAGCAGACGGCTCACCTGTAACTCATGGTCAAGCCATTTCGGAGCTATTGCACGCTATAACATTACCATCCAAATTGGCTATTATTAAGTGTACTGCGCATAAATCAGATGGATCATTTGTCACTAGAGGGAACGTGGCAGCAAACAGGCAGCGCTGCAGCGTACTGACATTATGCCAGCTTTGGTACCAGAAGAAATGCCTCCACCAGAGTCAAACTTAGCATCCTTAGTAGAAACACAAAATGCAGCCTCACTCCATGAAATCACGTGTTGGAAAGAAATGGGAGCAGGGAAGTATAGTAAAACCGGACTCTGGCGAGGGCCAGGTGGACATTTTGTAGCTCCCCTTTCCTTACTTCCCACCTTGTTTAGGTCTGCGCATGGTTCGGACCATTGCGCAAGGGGGGATGTGGTTAAAAGACTCAAAAGAGCCCGGTGGACTCCATTTTTGAACCCTATGATTGACCACATGTTGACAAGTTGCAAAATATGTGCACAACACAACATTAGGAAAAATTTCACTGCTCCGATAGGACACATTTCGACACCTGGTAGTTGACTTTGTGGACATGATGGAGAGGAGAGAAAGAAAAAGGTACACCTTGGTGGTACTGGACAGATTCAGTAGATGGGTGGAAGAGCACCCAGCAGCACATGCTGATGCAGATACAGTAGTAAAGTTCCTGTGTAGAGATGTCATACCTCGATTTGGAATTCCAGATAAAATTAGTTCGGACAATGGTGCACACTTTGTGAACAAGGTAGCCCAGAAAGTGTGACAGGCACTGCGGATAAAGCATAGGTTTGGATGTGTATATCACTCGCAATCACAAGGAATGGTGGAAAGAGCTAATGGGACACTAAAAGCAAAATTGGCTAAAATCTGCGCAGATACTAAATTGACTTGGATGCAAGCACTGCCGTTAGCCTTAATGAGCATGTGTATGCAAACTAACCGCATCACACATCTAACCCCACATGAATGCTTACAGGTTGACCAATGTCAGTGCCATACCTGAGAGGACCCTACAAAGGGCCCTCACTTGAACAGCTGGAGGGAGAACTTGCAAGTTATGTAAAACATCTAACCCAAATACACAGAAATTTGTTCCAACAGGTTAAAGGGGCCACAGAAGCAAGGACTATCGAACGATACCTAACAACGATCTGCAGAAGGTAGGACCAGGAGATTGGGTGTACATAAGGGTGTTCAAAAGGAAGTGGAACGAAGTGAGAAGAACAGGGCCATATCAGGTAATATTGACCACACCAACAGCAGTAAAGGTAATAGGTAAAAACAGATGGTACCACCTCAATCACTGCACACAGACATGAGACCCAAACACCGCAAATCCACTTCCGTAAAGACTGCAAGAACTGTCAGAGGAACCCCAGACAGAAGAAGAACCAGCAGTGGTAGAAGGACCATCAGAAGAGACCCCAACTAGAGAACTACAAGAGGAACCGCTCGAGGAGCAACCCAGGCCAACAGCAGAATAAACTGCTGAACAGGAAGATATAAGAGGTGGACCAGCCACTAGAACCTTAGCAAGAATAAGGCTATGAGAGGCTGGGAATAGAAGCAGCTCAGAGAGCAAATAAACAGGGAGTATAAAAAGCAAGTTAACAGAACCAAAAGATAAAGCTCCGCAATGAATACGGTACTTATAACCTTAGCAACCCTATCAATAATAGCTACAGCCATAGTAACAGTTAGATTAACAGTTGATGTAACAGTAAAATCGTTAGGAAAACCAAAACGCGAGCAAACTGTACCCAAGTGATAAGTAAAACAGCAAGAAGGCATAAGTAAGGATTCGCAAATGTAACCAAAATAACAAAGGGAAAGAACAGAACCCAGCACTCAGTAGGGAAAAAAATAACGGAACAAATCGAAGAAATCAACCAAAGTGCGGATAATTTGTTTCAGCAATGGTTGACATTCACCGCTAAAGAGATTGAGACAACAGGCTGCTTAATATGCGCCAAGAAGAGGCAGACAGTTAAAGTCATTCCAATTCCGGGAAATTTGGCCACTTGTGAAGTGCACCTGTGCAAGCCGCTAACACCATGTGTATATCAAGCACGTGTTCCTTTATGCCTGAACCATTATTTCGACCCAACCCTGGGAGGAACGTCTGGACTTCCCCATGACCAAGCGGAACAATACCGAGGGAACATATCTACAGACCCAGCTGCCAAAGTGTGGCTCATATATTAACATCAACATAGAGCATTGTAACCAACTGCACTTTGGTGCAAGCTACATCTTCATGTGGCGTGTATCCCTGGGCCCAGCTCGGTTTGTATGCTGTCTCGCTGACTGCTAAATAAACCTGCTTCTTCTGAATCCAGTCTTCATGAGTTCTGCTGTGTTATTTCTCAAAAAAAAAACCAAGTCAGATAGCTTAATCAAGTTCATAGTTTAAATTTGTGAGCTAGAAGGGCCAGTGCAGGTTGAAGAAGGCAAAATATCCTGCAGCAGACATCCTGCTGAGGCAGGGGCTGAGGCCCAGGGATTGGTGGCTCTATCCACAAGTGCTGGAGTCCATATGGCGGAGGTTTGTCCAAGCGAGAGTGGATGTGTTCGCCTCTGAGGAGACAACACACTGCCCTCAGTGGTTCACCCTCACTCCTCCTGCACCATTAGGGATGGACGCCATAGTGCACATGTGTCTGAGGTCACATCTATATGCTTTTCCACCCGATCGCTCTGCTCCCACAAATTCTAGCAAGAGTTCGCCAAGACTGTCTACATCTGCTGCTAGTAGCACCTTATTGGCCAGCTCGAATATTATTCTCAGAGACAATATCCCTGCTAGACGGCACTCCTACAGAGATTCCCATCATCAGGGATCATCTGTCTCAAGACTGATTTATCACCATCGGCCGGAACTATGGAAACTGTGGGTCTGGCCCCTGAGACACACCAGCTCATAGATTCTGGTCTCACAACTGAGGTTGTAGAGACCATGTAGAATGCTAGAATGCAATCCATGTGAAATTGTATGTGCTCAGGTGGCAACTTTTTGTCTCGTGGTGTGAGGAACGTCAGCTAGACCCAGCGAACTGCTCAATAGCTACAGTCCTGGAGTTCTTGCAAGGACATTTCTCAGTGGGGTTGGCTCCTCCTACAATCAGGGTCTACGTGGCCACCATTTTGGCCAGCCAAGCCCCTATTGATAGAGCATCTGTGGGGCAACATCCTCTAAATTTGAGGTTTATGCATGGTGTCAGGTGGCTGAGGCACATCTGCAGACCACGCATACCTTCCTGGGACCTTTTTGTGGTCCTGGAAGGTCTGTCAGGTGCTGCATTTGAGCCCTTAGAGTCAGCCTCTGAGAGGCTTCTGACTCTAAAGGTAGCTCTTCTGCTGGCCCTGGCATCTCTCAAGTGAGAAGGAGAGCTACATGCTCTCTGTTGCCCCTTCCTGCCTTGACTTTACCCCTGGATTAGCCAAGGCCTTCCTGTATCCTAGGCTGGATTATATTCCTAAAGGGCCTCCATCTGCTGCCCAGCCAGTAGTGTTGCAGGCTTTCTGCCCTCCTCCGTTCCTCATACTGGAACAAGAGAACTTGCACCAACTGTGTCCAATAAGGGCTCTCTCTACTTATGTCCACCGCTCCGGCTAGTGGCGTAAGTCAGAGCAGCAGCTGATCGGCTTTGGCGGTGACAGTAGAGGTGATGCTGTGTTGAAGTAGCGCATCTCTAATTGGATAGTGGAAGCAATCTCTATCGCTTATGAGGCACGCGGTCTTACTACGCCTCTGGGCATAAAGGCTCATTCCACTAGGGGGGTCACCTACTCAAAGGCTTTGTCCAAAGGGGTATCCTTACAGGATGTGTGTGCTGTGGCGGGGTGGTCTACGCCGCGCACATTCATTTGATTTTACAGCCTGCATATACATTCCAGCCCGGGCTCGAGTGTCTTGCAGTGACCCTTGGATCTTTTTGAACAGGCCGTACCCTCAATATGACAGAGTGCGTATTCTCGTTCCCGCAGCTTTCAGCTAACACAACATGGAGTTCCCTTTGAAAGGGAACGTCTGGGGTAACCCTGTTCCCTGAGAAGGGAACGAGACGTTGCGTAGCTTTGTCATACTGGGGCATGCCTGTGAATTGCGTTTTCACTTCAAATAATAGAGGTTGATGGTGCGGTTCACAGGTGTCGTTTATATATCATGTGACACGCTTAATTGCAATGTCATCTGATCACAGCAGGCCTATAAATAGGCATGATGTTACACAAGCTTCAGTTACTAGTCACGTGTGAGGGCGCTTCCCACAGCATTCAGCTAATGCAACATCTCATTCCCTTCTCAGGGAACAGGGTTACATGCGTAGCCCAGATGTTTTCCACAATTAAAAAAAACTGAGTTGCTTATAATCAGTGTAGGAAAGCTGTTTTTCAAAGCAAGTTATTCTTAAACAACAGCATTTGTTGCATGCTTATTCCTACAAAATATTAGTTCAACTCATCCCTCCTTTTCTTAAAAAAATATCAAGGATACAATGGACGTGAAGGTGGACAAGTTTTTGAGAGTTTAATGACAGAAAATAAAAGCTTATAATTTTATAAAAGTATTTGCATGAATCTTTTTGTTAAAACATGTGTACTATTTAAGCTGTAAATTTGTTCTAATTGATTTTAAGGTTGTTTTAGGGTTTGTTAAAATTGCGTCTTCATGGCAACAAAGCACCCAGTACCCAGAAAAGGACAGTAGCTGATTTTATGGCAAGAAAATCATGTTAATACACATTTGTTTATGTCCTGTGGTTATAGAAACATGAGTATTTTAACATTTACAGATTGACTCCATGCACTTCCATTGTAGGTGATTCACTGTTCTGCATTTTTAAAGAAGTTTAAAATAATTTTTTGTGGTAATCAACATTATACAACAAATGCTGTTGATTGTGCTAAACTGGCACTGAACCAGGAATATCCCTTTAAGTGCTCACTGTTCAGGAAACCAAATAAGTATGTGCTATAATAAGAAAAAAATATAACTGCAAGCAGCAATGACATGCCCAAGCACTACGGTTCCATCACCACCCTATGGGTGTATGAAATCTATGGATAGTGAAGCGAGTGCTATAGAGAACAATACACAAATATACAAAGAAAAGACTATTAAAGTTTGATGCATTACCACAGCAGCACTATTTAAGATATCAAGAATCATTTTGCAATTTGACATTAGCCATGTCTTGACATTATTCTGACAAGTTTGAAGCGATTCGGGTAAATATGAGAGGACCATTTGAAAGCCTGTTTAAGTGACACACTTCCTGCTGCCAGTTGGTGGCGCTATGGCTGAGACTCACAATAGTCACATCCATGTGATCAGCCCCTGCGACCAAACATACAGCTCAAGATATATATATATATATATATATATATATATATATATATATATATCGCCTCGTCATGGCGAAACTTTTTGAGATGTGAAATCCCTTTGCAATTTTGCATCCTGATTGTCTTGCCGTAATGTTGACCAAGTTTGCTGACAATCACATGAATCCCCTAAAGGAAATAATTAGAAGTTCACCGCATGCACAAAAACCAAAATGGCTGACTTCCTGTTGGGCGGAGCTAATGATTGTCGTTAAAAAGTTGAAAGTTATTCGGGTCGACGAGAAAAATGTGTACTGAGTTTCGTATATATGTACAAGTATGTACTATTTATGCACCAAGGTTTTGTATTGTGTAAAAGGGGGTGCTACAGAGCCCCCCACCATGCCAATGACTAGTAGCGGTCCTAGTGCGGTCCCTAAAGCTATTAGCCTTGAACCTTAGCGGTTAACATCCTCTGGCTTTTAGCAGCTGAACATAGCCAGCGCCATCAGTTTTACCTTTTCATTTAGGTTTTAACTAAATGTTGCCCCTGTATTAAATATTTTTGTCCTCCAACACTGCTACACTTTTCACCTTTGCTGTCTTTTTACTGTTACTGAAGTCGCTTTTAAAATCAGAGTATTAAAAAAAAGACATTAGTAATCCAATAAGTTGAGTGAATTATCGCTGAGTGCAATGGACTCGTGATAAGCTCCTCAGCTACATCTCTATTTTCCCTGTCTTCTGCACACAATTATTTGGTTATTTCTCTACTCCGTTACTGTTCTCAGCATCATTATTGTTATTCTGTTTAATTATTTTTGCCATTATTGTTGTCACTGTTTCCGGCTATGTCTTCTTCTCTCTTTTTCTCTCCCGATTTTTTTTCTTTGTTTTCTCTTCTCCTCTTACCTTAGCCTTCCTGTCTGCTCCTATCTTTTGCTTTATTAGTATTATTTTATCATCTCAATTTCAGTGGCCTTCATTTTGTCCCTAGCTTGGGGGCTCTGGATGACCGTTCCTTTCCCTTTTGAGTTCTTGGCAAACCGGTATACTTGACCCTGAGTTACCCACATCACCTGCTGTGAGGTACCTGACCCATTCTGTCACCAGTCCGGCACCTCAACACCACATCCAGACCTCAGCAAGTGGACACTCCAATCTGCCGAATCGGCATACCACTCAGCAGGAGTGGACGCTGATCATTCCATTTGAAGTGTGGTCTATTTGTGCAAAAAGTCACATGTTGTTGAACCATATTGAGGGTGGTGCCCTGTGAGTCAGGGTCCGTTCAGTTGTGTGAATGGGAGTGGACAGGTGAGGTGTCCATTATCTGCAAGTTCCACTCAGGTAGGAACAACATCTTTGAAGCCTACATTAGGAGACACTGATACAGGCTTAACTGAGACTAGAGACTTCTCGGTTTATTTTTGTTTTTCTTTCCTTCCCCTTTTGGTCCTGTCATTGTGTGGTCTGGATTGTTACTGTCATGCTGTTTGAGTTCATTCCTTCCCCTCCACAACTATCCTAACAACTTTCAAACCATTTTAATTCCCATGCTGCATATTAGATTGGTATATTACTAATCATCAACCGAGAGATACAGTCTTGCAGGAGCCAAGTAGTAAAACCTACCCATGTTCCACCACCCTTTGCTGAACTAGAGATCGCGTTTGTCTAGTTTTGTTGGTTCCTCTATTTATTCTTCCTTCTCTTCTCTTCTTCTTCTCTCCTGTTCCACTGAGAACTCTTGTTTTTTCTATTTTCCTATAATTCCACATTACGACACATCACCTTCATATGTGTAACTAAACTCCCAAATCCTGAGTCTGTACAGACTTGTGCCAACTTCCCTTACCAGCATCTCAGTACAGGGGACCACTATGTCATGAGCAGCCGATCCCACAGAACACTGGGAAGACCTGGAGGTGTGGCTCAGCATCATGACTGACAACCTCCAATCCCAGGCTGCCAACGTGACAACAGCCCAAGACCACGTAAGTCAACTGGAGACAGAGGTCCAGACCCGCTTTGAAGGAGCCGAGGAGATAGAGTCAGAGTCAAGTGTAGAAATAAAGAGACTTCAAGAAGCCTTAGAGCAGGGGTGTCCAATCTTATCTGGAAATTGCCGGTGTGGGTGCAGGTTTTCATTCAACCAAGCAGGAGGCACACCTGATTCCACCTGTTTAATCAGTTGATCTTGGCTGCACCAGGCCGAAATGCTACTGAAAGAGGCCAGGTCTGAATTAAAAAAGGAACACTCCAAAATTAAGGCTCTGGAAGGACACTTGAAGCCGCCCAGGGCAGAGACTGAAGCTCTAAACCAACAATTCGACCAGATCAGGGACGAACTAGACATGGCCAGAGAGGAACTGAAATGTGTGTATTAGTTGAGGCGGGAACCCAACAAGGAAACTTATTCCCCTAAAATGCCTCTAGTCAGCAGGGCAGAGTCCCCCAAATGAGAACTGGCATATGGAAGATGGACAGAGAACCTGCCACACAAGACCTCACCAGATTTCTTCCAAGGACCTCCCACTAGTGCTGATAGGATGGAACCTGAAGGTCACGCTTGGAGTAACCCCCAGAGACCTTGATAAACTGGCCAGGAATATAAACAAGTTTGCTCCAAACCCTGGAGGTGGACACGACATGCATATCTACAGGACATTGATTTCCACCTATGAATGATGCCACAAGTGACCACCAAAGACAGACTGTACCTACTACGGATAACCTCCAGCCTCGATGTGAGAAGTTTCTTAGACTGACAGCCAGATCACATCAGATTATCTACCGCTCAAGGAAGCCCTAATCAGGGAATTCTCTAACCCAGAATCTGAACAGGGGCTGGTTGCCACCCTGGACCTCAGACAGGGATGAGAAGAAGCTTCCCAAGCCTACTACCACCGGCTTCGGCGAGCCTACTTTGGGGCCCGGAATGAACCTGACATAGAGGAGGACATCAATTTCAAGTCCCTTTTCCTCCAGAACCTGTATCCTACAGTGAGTCACTATCTAGATGTTATGGCATGCCCCCATACAATGACCACCCAACACATATCCCATAAGACCTTCTCCAAACAGAAGATAGCCACAGAGAAAGCCACCAAAGCAACAGCAGTTATGACTCTCCTCCCACTAAACACGGGATTGGCCCTGGAGGGCGCCCAGTATCACGACCATGGCAGGTCTTTCAATGACAGGTTTTCAGCAACAGGCCTTTCAACAACGACAAAGAACACCCCGCCAACAGGGAACATGATTATCATACCGGCGCCCGGTCCAGGTACCAGAAGGGGCCGACGAACACATTCGGGAATGAGTCCAGGCAACCGAGGATGGAATGTCCCATGACACTACCCTGATAGGGCAAGACCTGAGCCCATACAGGGGCAGGAAGACTCAACCACGTCAGAATTCCTAGAACTGCTGAGAATACTAAAGGAAGCCATCAAGAAAGGATCACTCAAGGAGGAGTGAAAGGACAAGCCTGACTCCACATGACTAGAGACAGAACAGACTCCTAACACCTTCCCCAAACAATCACTTGTCACAACCAAGCCTGACACCAGCAACTCCAATCACCAGTCCCTGACTACCACCTGCACCAAAACGGCCTTACCATTGGAGGATAGGCCGGCACTCCTACACATGCCCCAAAAATCTGGACCTGAACATGCCACAGTCCCAGATAACCCAGGCCAAGCCCCTCAATACCCGACGACCATCAGCCAGAGTCCCAAGATACCAGAGAGCGCCATTCTAGTCATCTGCCTACCCACAAAACAACCAGTGGCAGACCCTAACTCAGTGCCAGTAATCATCCAGGCCCCGGTTCCTCAGCTCCTGGGCAACTTGATAGAATAAGGAGTGGCCAGGAAGTTCTACCTTTCACTCACCCTGGAAGCCCTCATGGACACCAGCACCGACATCACCCTAATGTCGACCCAGCTCTTGGAAGAAATCCAAGAACAGGCCAAACTAACTGGCAGGACTTCCAGCTCCTAAAGTGTGCACTGAACATACAGGCCTACTGCCCAACTGGAGTTCGACTGGAACAGGTATCACTAATACACCTGACTGTTGGGCTAATGAGCCTGGTACACCCAGTGCATATTTCACCACTAGAGGCATTCACCCTTCTTATCAGGAAAGATTTGCTGAACTGATTCGATCCCTTGATTGACTTCAAACACTTGAAGATATTGGCCCAAGTTCAAAAACCTCTACCCTTCCAACAAGCAAACGATGCTGAGGCACACTGCCAAGTGGTAAACACAACCAATCACCCATCAATCTGTGAGGAAGACATGACCTCAGGACTGGATCCAGACCAGATGCACTCCGAAAAAAGCCCAAAATCCCTGTTGTGCACCCTGCAGCCAACGCAAGATTCAATCTCATACTGCCTTCGAATCACCACGAGAACACAAGCGCATGACATAATGACAATCGATGCTGTATTGGCTCTTTGGGCAGAAATCTCAGCCATCAGTCTCAAGCTTTTCAACACTATGATGCAGAGCATACCAGACCTGCCTCACACTTTCAAACTCCGGCAAATCCTATACAAATATAAAGCATAATTTGCTAAGGATTCCTTGGATTGAGGCCTTACAGCATCCATATGGTACACATTCCGATGCCCCCAAATTCGCCTCCCACTTTCGTGAAGCAGCACAAGATCCCAATTACCTCCTGGGAATCCATGCAAGAAATTATTAACTCTATGTGGGAAAAAGGAGTCATCTGCCCCTGTAACACCACCTACTCTGCTCTCATTTGGCTGGTTCTAAAACCTAACGGCAAATGGTGACCGACAATTGACTATCGGAAACTCAACCAACAAGTTCCACTATCACAATGGCCAATGACCCAACTTGACCAAGAACTTCCCAAAATCAAGTGGGCAAACATTTTCTCAATCTGGGATGTGGCCTCAAGATTCTGGACCATCCCGGTCCACCCAGATAACCAACACAAACTGGCCTTCACCTTTAATAACAAGCAGTACACTTTCACCAGATGTCCCTCTAGACATGCCAATTCTCCAGCCCTGTTCAATATCTTCCTGAAGAAAGCATGCCCTGATGACAGAATCAGAGGTAATCTCATTTATGTAGATGATAGCCTTATGAAAAGCACCAATGTAGCTGTCCACATGAAAGAAATCAATAATGTCTTAAACTAACTGACCACCGCAGGAGCAAAAAAAGCTCTCCACAAAGGACAATGGTGCAAAACCAATGTGAACTACATGGGTCTACTCATCGGACCACATGGCATCGAACCCCAATCCATCCACATCCAGGCTATCCAGAATATAAAGCCACCTACCAACATCACATGCTACGTAGATTTCTAGGTGTGTGCAACTACTCATGCCAGTTCATCCAAAACTACTCCGACATTGCACGACCCCTAACCTCCTTACTGAAAAAGGGCAACCCACTAGTATGGTCAAAAGCCCAAGAAATGGTCATGAAAGAACTAAAGCAACACATGTGTTCAGCTCCATGTTTAGCCTACCTGGACCCCAAAAGGAAGTACTACCTAGAGGCTGGATTCTCCAACCACTGCCTCAGTGCAGGTCTATAGCAGTGCTATGACCAGGACAAGAGAGTGGTCGCTTATGCCAGCAGAACACTACTAACACCAGAGTGCAAGTATTCGGACTGTGAAAAGGCATTGCTCTGCACTGGATGGACCATTCAACAATTCTCCAACTACCCTGGGGGAGAAAAAGTCAAAACCTGCCACCAACCTGTGACATTCCTTAACAGCCAGCACATTCGAGATCGTACCATCACCAAGGCATGAATAGCCACATGGCAGATGACCCTACAAGGATGCATTGTCGAAACACGATGAGCACAAAACCACAAGTCTCTATTATGCAACAGCCTGGCAGCCTGCCAAAACTGTTCCAAAGACACACAGGGGGAAACACTAACCATAGCCACCGGAACAGACCAATCACAGGTACTTTGAGGAAAATGTGTGCCAGGACATGCCCACAGCCTATGTCGATGGATGTTACTGCAACCACCAGGGCATCTTAAAAGCAGGAGCATGCATAGTCTGGCTTCATTACAATCCATACCCACCACAGCCATTCCAACTGGGCCCCCACTCCTCGCAATATGCAGAATTAGCAGCCTTCCTTATCACCCTGCAAATAGCCATGGTCCATAACATCAAAGAACTCGTCATTTGCACCAATTCGAACTATGCCCAATTCAGCTTCACATCTCACCTACCAGGTTGGAAGCAGAATGGGTTCAAAACATCAAATAACAAACCAGTAAACCACCAAGACCTTTTCAAAGCATGTGTCGTGATCACTACAAGACATGGCATGCTTGTGTATTGGAAGAAAGTCTGGGGCCACTCTCGACAACCAGGGCAGGATAAGGATTACAATTACCAAACAGACACCCTTGCCAAAGTGGATGCAATAACCAGCAAACTGTGGGCACCTCCATCCCACCCACCCAACCGAGTGGTTGCCATCATGACCTGCCGCTAAATTTCCAACAATCAACCAACTCCAGCATCTGCTGCCCTCAGCCTAGCCCCACAGTTCTCACCCCCTCACCCTGCTGCTCATGCCCTAGTCTGCTGACATGGCCAACGTGCGCTTCTGGGTTTTTCAGTGACATTGACTTTGTTTACTTTCTACTCGTGCATTTGTTTTGATTTCTGTCCTGTGTCCTCCACCGTATTGGTTGTTTCGATTATGTGTCATCATTGTTCTTAGCAGTCTTGTGTTTCACCCATGAGTGCATTTGTTATTTAAACCCCTCGTGTATCTATGTACGTCTCGAAGTATTGAGTGTATTCACCGTACCAAGCCGTGTTATATTGTTCTTATGTCTGGGTTTTTTATCTTGTTTCTTTTTTCTCATTTTGTACTTTGCCTTGCCTTATTCATGTACATTTGCCATTTGCCTGACCCTTTGCCTGTATTGACTATGCTTATGTTTCACGATTTGGATTTGTCTGCTTCTCTTTCCTATAGTAAAGCTCTTATCTGCACTTGCATCCATCCTAACCTCCTTTAAGTGACAGCATTGAGAGTTTGCAAAGAGCTATTGTTGAGAAAATAGGTAAAGTGCTAATGAAGATGAAATAAAAAAAACTGGTTGTGTACAGGTGTACAGAGGATGTGTAAAATCTAGATAAACCAGTATCTACAAAGTTTAAAAGAAACAAGGTTCTAGTAAAGAACATCAATGGACAATGGCAAGCTGGTTTAGTCGATACGAGCAACCTGTCAGAGAGTAATGACAACACGAAACTTATGATAGAGTGTATAAATATTTTATCCAAATATGCCTAGGTATGTGTGTTACAAAACAAGACCACAATTGAGGTAACTAACGCCTTTGATTCCATTCTAATGGAAAGTAACCCTATTTCCTGAGAAGGGAACGAGACATTGCGTGAGCTTCACGCTGTGGGAAGCACCCTCGCGCTTGACTGGCATCTGAAGCTTGTGTGATATCATGCCAATTTATAGGCCTGCTGTGATGAGGTGATGTGGCAGTTAAGCACTTCATGTAATATAAAATAAGCACCTGTGAACCCCACAATCAGCCTCTATTATCTGAAGCAAAGAAGTAATTCACAGTCATGCCCAAGTATGACAAAGCTACGCAACATCTCGCTCCCATCTCAGGGAACAGGGTTACATGCGTAACCAAGACGTTCCCTTACAAAGGGAACTCAACATTGCGTGAGCTTCACACTGTGGGAACGGCAATTCCCACTCCATCATACTGAGGGTATGACCTGTTCAAAAAGATTTGAGCCCGAGGGTCACTGCAAGACACAGGTGGAATGTATATGCAAGCTGTAATATCGAATGATTGTGTGAGTTGTAGACCACCCTGCTGCAGCACACATATTCTGTAAGGGCACCCCTTTGGACAAAGCTTTCGAGGAGGAGACACCCGTAGTGGAATGAGCCCTTATGCCCAGAGGTGTAGCAAGACTGATGAACCACAGCAGGCAGTGTGTTGTCTCCTAGGAGGCGAACAAATCCACTTCTGCTTGGCCGAACCTCTGCCATATGGATTTCACCACTTGAGGATATAGCCTCCAACCCCTCGGGCCTCAGCCCCTGCCCCAGAATGTACATTGCACTCACTGACAAGAACTTTCCCTCTGCCCAGAGAAGAATTAGTTGCACCTGCCTGAACAGGGGGTGTGAACATAACCCTCCCTGGTGGTTGTATCAATTCAATTCAATTTAGTTCAATTTTATTTGTATAGCACTTTTAACAATGGACATTATCTCAAAGCAGCTTTACAGAAACATATAAAAATATTTATTCCTAATGAGCAAGCCCGTGTCGACGGTGCCTAGGAAAAACTCCCTAAGATGATATGAGGAAGAAACCTTGAGAGGAATCAGACTCAGAAGGGACCCCATCCTCATCTGGGTGAAATTAAAGGAAAGTTCATTACAGTTTTTTTATGAAGTCTGTTTTGTTGAACTAATCCACTGTTCACCAAAGGGGACTTGAGTGCAAAATTGTATGTGGTAATTGCAGTCCTAAGGCCATAGCAGCAACCGTAGTCCCAGCAACCAAAGCAAAAATGTCCATGTGATATATGAGACTACCGCTGTGTTGTCACAACTACCACATGGTGACCTCTCAATTGAGGAAGAAAGAATTTCCGTGCTAGAAATATGGCCCATATTTCTAGGTGATTTATATGGCACTCCATATGAGGGCCACTCCAAAGACATTGAGCTGGACAGCCATCTAAGACCGCAACCCAGCCCGTGAGGGAGGTGTTACCGTCTTGTGATAAGGAGACATCCCTAGAGTGTGACCCGAGGCTAGAAACCGAACACACCTCCAAATTCTCAGAACACATAGGCATCGCTGTGTGACACTGATTACTCTCAGAGTTTTTGTCCTGGGACAAAACCCTCGACTTTTCAGCCACCAGTGAAACGGTCTAATGTGCAATAGGCCTAACGGTATGACATTGGCTGCTGCTCCCATAAGCTCCAATAGCTTCTCGTAGACACTGGAGGGGATGCCCAGACCTAGCTTCATCTTGCTCAATGTTGATAGAATTGACCCTACGCATGATGGGGATAGAAACGCCCTCATCGTAACCCCAACAAAAGTTTTCATCTGCACTGGAGAAAGCATACTTTTCTTGAGGTTCAAGCTGAGCCCCAGGCCCTCATGTGGGCGAGAACAACATCTTGATGTTGAAGCGCTAGTTCCCTGGATTGTGCTATTATTAACCAGTTATCCAGGTAGTTTAGTACATGGATGCCCAGGAGTCACAAGGGAGCCAGAGGTGCATCCATGCACTTTGTGAAGTTGCGAGAGGATAAAGCTAGCCCAAAGGGAAGAACCAGATATTGGTACGGATTGCCTCCAAAAGCAAACCTCAGGAACTTCCTGTAACGATATTTCTAGTTGGAAATATGTCTTTTAGATCTATCGTCACAATCCAGTCCTCAAACTGAATCTGTGGAATGATAAGTTTGAGTGTCAGCATCTTGAACTTTGAACATCAGATCTAAAATTGTCAGCATACTCACATCTTTTTGTGGACCAAGAAATAATGGCTGTAAAAACCTCTCTCCCTCAGGGAATGGGGTATGTGTTCTATGGCTCCTTTGCTAACTTTGGGCTCTGCTCTGTGCTGACACCTGTGGTGAGCACACCTCTCAACTGGACCTGGTAACCCTTTTCTATGGCAGACAGAACCCATGGAGACACATTTGGCAGTAGTGTCCACACTGCCAGATGTTCTTTTAGTGACAGTAACTCTTCCACATTCTGTTGGAGGGAAAGCATCAGATTATCGTTGCCCTGTGACAGCTCGCTGACCAGAGAACACTGAAAACTTGGGATGGCCTTGGCTAGGGGAGGTCCTACAGTAGTACTGGGGCTAACTGCCCTAACAACCTCATGTCCCCTGATACGTTCCTCGATGTCCCCTCAGAACTGCTCCTCCTTTGTCTACTTGATCTTTCTGACCATTCTCAGATCAGGCCTAGTAGCAGGCTGCAACTGTGGCCACCCAGTTCCCCTGGCTCTCTGCGGGAGGGTGCTGTATTGATATAGGTGAAGGACTATCATTATTAATTATTTACCTAGGACCTTATTATTTCATCAGACTTATCTATGTGTGTGTGGGAATGCACAGAACTGGATTTAAAGTGTATGTGTACTATTGACCTTAATCATTTACCAGCGTTATGAAACAGGTGTGTGGGAACACACCAGATTTGGTTTTAAAGTATATGTGAATCATTACCCCATGACCTTATTTTTTATCAGCGTTATGGGAACAGGCGTGTGGGAATACAAAAGATTGGACTTATTTATATGTAGGAACAAACAACATTGTCATTTATCTTTAACCTTCATCTGTCAAGATAACTTTAATTGATGATGACCCTTTGATCTAGACCTGCCAAGAAAATCTTTGAGGAAACACACAAACCATAACTTTCTCTGATAGGAACTGATAGTAAGCTCTAATTGGATGAAATGGGAAAAGGTTTCCAGAATGTCTTGGCGAGCTACCTACAATCAGGCCACGAGCTACTGGTAGCTTGCATGTGTGTTGGAGAACCCTGGATTGTACTCAACTGTAGATTCAATTGTACTCATTAAGTGCATTGATGAGAGGGAAAATATTCTGCAACTCTTTTAACACATCAGTTCAGTATAGTAGTTCATGTTGCTGTTTTATAATCAACATTACTGTATTTCAGTGAACATCAGACGGTGGTCTGTCAGTGTCTGTGGTCTGTCAGTGTCAAGGTCAGTGCAGACATCCTTTCCTTACAAGTTCAGTGAAAAAACATTTCATAATACACATTTTAAGCTATTTAAAATAATTGTGAGTTTGGATACGTGGTAGGATGAGCATCAAACTAACTTTTTTTTTCGAAGCTGCAGTACACAAATGGACCTCAGTAGCATTTAATTATAGCCAGACATTCAGAGAGGATGTTAAAAAGGCAAAATAAAAAGTAAGAAAACGTTAACAAAACCTATACTTTTTCTGCAGTTATTCCTAGACAATAGCTGTTAATACTGTTAATATAAGAAGATAAATAAAGTAAATATATCTGCTTTATATATACTCTCATGACATCTGGTATCACAGCAAATCCTTTTAAGAAGTTCCAGCGGCCTGCCGGCAGCATTTTAACGCTTTTTTTTTTTTTGCAATGTTATTAGGATAACTTTTATACAGCTGTACATAGTATGTAGGTACTCATGCAATATAGAGTTGGAAAGCTAAGCATTTTGTGATTTGATTGATATAAAGCATTTAAAGATACAACCACAACAGCAGCTAGAATCAACGTCTTTGTCAGATCACCAACATACAAACAAACACTTACAAAATAGAGGCAACTCACACTTAAAGCCTCATAGTAGTCCACTGATCCATAATATCCCTACAAAAACAGTCTTGTTACACTGGCAAAAGTCCAAACAATCTGATTCTGTAAAGATGTTTAGTTCAAAACACATTTTACATCAGTAAATCCCCACTCTATGCTGCTCCATCATTCCAAATTATCTGAGAAAATCAACTTTTCGCCTTATCTATTCAGTGCACAAATTAATAGCCCTTATCAGTAGATTTCAAAATGACCTATCAAATAACACCTCATTTGAACCAATAGGAGATTCCCTGTCCTGTCCATAGCCTTCAAAATCCAATGAGAGTCTGTGCTGAAGAGAAGCTCCTTTCTTACATGAATAACACGAGCCAAACGCTTCTGGTTGTGTCGATGATTGGCCCATCATATAACCACTGAAATGCTGAAATGAATGATATCTTTCTTCATGGGTGAGTTTCAACACTTCAATTTAAAAGTCCCTGTGTGAAGCTCTGTCACAAAAGCACATAAAATCGTGCAAAGGATTAAATTGTGTATATATATATGAATATACATATAAATATACATTTGGTAGATTGCTGTATATGTGATATGATAATTATAAGAAAAATCAAGAGTAGCAGCCTTTTTATCCTAGGTATGTGTACATGGTTACCAAGGGCCCTTTGGAGTCTCCAAAAGGTTTTGGTAAAAAAAAAAAAGTTGGTAAAACGCATGGTCATACCCTTAGAAAATTATGTGTAAAATATTAATTTTCTTTGGCATTGTTATCAAATTTGAACTTGGACTAGGAAAGGCTTCATGCTGTGGTACAAATTGTTTTCCAGCTAATAGCTCCCAGCTGTTCTGCAGGCATCTGCATGCAAAACCAAAATCAGGCAGAAAAAAACCTTCTGTTTCAGTGTGTTCAAACTTCTATTACTCAATACCAGTAGCACTTACAGTGATTCTGCCTTCTGGGGAAATAAACTTCAGAGTGTCATCTTTCAAAAAAGTCCAAAACCATGCATGTTTTTCAAATGTTTCAAGAAAGCTTTAATTTTATTTTGAGTAAGCCTTGGATTGGAGTTTTAGGCTAATTTTACTGAAATTCTAGGGTTACATCTCTCATATCTAAAATAGGACAGATTCTGCTTCATTTCTTAGAATCAGAAAATATCTTAGAAAGCAGACTTTCAGGTTTTTAGTGTACTATTTCTCTTTCCTGATTTTCTAGTAGCGCCTACACTTCTGCAATCAGTATAGCCAATTGTCTTGAGTCATGTAACTCTGTGGGGTTTGGTAGTGATCAACAGTGAAACTATAAAGAATATCCTACAGAGAATGTGATCAGTAGCCATTGGTCTGTTATCAAGCTTCAATGCTCTAGTTGCAGAGGAGAGAACCATCACTGTCACACTGTCACATCCCACTGATTTCAGAGCTGACATTGGGCTCCCCCAGCAATTTTTGGTCAATTGTGCTTTAGAGACTTGATCACACCCTGTTCTGATACCTACTTTGTGTTTTGGGGATATCATGGCAGCACCAAAGTGTCCCCACTGCATCCTGTGTAGCTATTTCCATCCACTGTTGCAGTCTTTGAAACCCATCTATGCAGAAATAATATGGTGGTGCATACAAGTGCTTAAGGGCAATATGGTGTGTCATGAGTTTTACTCCCATCTCAGAAAGAAGTCTGTGCACCAAAGACTTGTCCAGGTACCAAGCAGCTGGTGCAGCATGTTTATACCAGGTTCAGTTAATGGCATTTGAGCCAGGTGAGGTGATTTGACCATGTTGCCATGGCTCCCATGCCTTGAAATGCTGTCTGTAAGATCCCTGTATCAATTGCATCTTGTGCTGCAGGCATTATTTCCATAAGTACAAATAGCAATTTGCTGTTATATTGGTGATACACCTTACATTCACCAGTGTATCACTGTGTCACAAACCAGCATATCAGCTCTTTTATGTACAGCAAAGTTTTATGCACAAACCTTCATCAGAATGTACTATTAATGAGGCAACTGGTCTCTCCACCAGAACCACTGGTCTCAAGCCTATGGTTTCTGCATGTTCTTACAGCCTGTATGCCTGTTCTTTCATTTCTTAAACAAGCATAATAGCTTAATTGGTAGATTGTGGAATAGCTCAGCCAGATGTACTACAAGATGTACTGCAAAATGGATTAGGCACTTGTCCAGTTGCCTCAAGTGCAGAACAAGATGCTGCCACTGATATCACATCAGGGTTTGTTTGTGTATGTAAGGTGGCGATACTAAGCTCACTCAGGCTCTATTTTTCAATGCACTGTTGCATTTTCATTAACAGCATTTGGCCTATGCGGTTAGGCAGGGCTCTGTAAGTGCCAGTGGCAGGTGTTCTGCTCCCAATCAATTAGGACATTGATGATGTCCATTGTCCAACTCCACCAGGGGTCAGGGGAGCAAACAACTCACCATCCTGTTCTGAAATACACAAGAGGTACAATTTTATGCTGTAATTGCATAGACTTTCTAAGATTTTCAGATTAGCTACTGTCTGTCTGTAGTTAGTTTAAAAGACATGTACTGTATTAGAACTACCATTCTATAGATGATAACTAACAATAACAAAATTAGCCAAGAATAAAAACAAATTGAATGCTATACACAGTGTCTTTAAACAAATGTCAATGAGTATGACATAACTTTTATAGGTTACACTTGAGGAAATGAGGAAAACTCCACTAGTTCCCAAGGAAACCACCCTGCCCATCTTGGCCGTTGGGGCAGTTTAGCAGCTCACATCACAAAAAAAAAATTCTTCCTGCAACCCACAACACACAGCATGGTTGATTCACTGTCTGTAGTTGGGTTGATTCAGCACTGAATTGGTAGAGTTCTCTGGGAACTGGACTGAGATCACCTTGCTCAGACCTGTCAATTTGGATTTCTATGTCCTTAGCTGCTTAATGCTTCTATGTTCTTAGTCTGCTTCTGGTGCCATGTGAGATGCAGCAGCTCCTGGAGTTCTTTGCTTTTATTGTCTCATTATTTAATTGTTTTTGTCTTTTTTTTTTACCAGCTATCTAGTATCCTACAATAAATCTTTAACCTGAGCCTGATGCAGGAAAGCATACTTGTGCTATGGAAAACATCGTATTTAGTGCTGGTACCTAAGTGTAATATGTGCACATTCCTGCATTGACTCCTGCACTCCCATTGCAATATTTGTACATTCCTGCATTGACTCTGTTGCATTTTTGCTGCTACTGTATTATAAAAATATAGTATTTAATTTATTGTCACTATTATACACTTTACCTAACTGCTACCACAATAACTGCTATGTCCATATTTGGTATAAGCTAATGTGCTGAATACTAAGTCATAGCATGTTATGTTCATATTTCTACCATTTTTAAATTATATTGTTACTCCTTGAAACCTATCTTCTGCACTACCTGTTATATCGGACACTTCCACACTAAAACTGTGTACTCGCTACACTGTCACGTACTGTGCCTATTGTTCTGTTTTAGTATTATTGTACTGTCCTGTCTTGTTAGCACACATCTGCACATGCACTTTGTGTAGAATGTGTAGATATTATTTAGTTCTGTGTCATCTCATGTGGTTAGTGTGTTGTTTTATGTCGCATCATGGTCCTGGAGGAACATTGTTTCATTTCACTGTGTACTGTGCCAGCTGTATATGGTTGACAATTAAACCACTTGAACTTGAACTAAGAAAGCCACCCCATCTGACCTCAGTGACTTTAGACCAGTTGTCCTAATGTCAAATGTCATGAAGGTAATGGAGAAACTGGTTCCGGTACACCTTGGACCACAGGTGAAGCATTCCCTAGACCCTCTTCAGTTTGCTTATCAGCCTCATGTGGGTGTGGATGATGCTGTCATCTACCTACTGCAGCGTACCCACTATCATCTGGATGATAGAAGTGGCACTGTTTCATGTTTTTTTTTTTTTTTCCAGTGCCTTTAATACCATCCAACCATTTCTACTGAATGAGAAGCTGCTCAGAATGGGTGTCACTGTGTCTGCTGTTTCTTGGATCGCTGACTATGTCAGATAGGCCCCAGTTTGTGCAGCTGGGGAGCTCCCTGTCTGATGTGGTGTTTAGCAACACAGGAGTGCCACAGGGGACTGTCCTGTCTCCATTTCTGTTGACTCTGTACATCAGACTTCCAGTATAACTCTGAATCATGCCACCTGCAGAAGTTCTCTGATGACTGTGCAGTGGTGGGGTTTATTAGAGATAGGCAGGAGTCTGAGTACAGGGAACTAACTGGTGGATAAATTTGAGGAGTGGTGCATTAGGAATCCTCTGCTCCTAAATATAAACAAGACCAAGGAGATGGTGATGGAATTTGGAAGGACAAGGACTGCGACCAAGCCAACAAGTCAATAAACATCATGGGTGAGGATGTTGGAATTGTCAAGCACTACAAGTACTTGGGTGTCCACTTGAACAACAAACCAAAACCAATGCTGTGTACAAGGAGGGGATGAGCAGACTCTATTTTCTGCAGAAGCTCAGATCTGTCAATGTATGCACCAAGATGCTGCAGATCTTGTACCAGTCTGTGGTTGCGAGCACCATCTACTATGCTGTGGTCTGCTGGGGGAGCAGCATCAATGTCAGAGATGCCAGCAGGATAAACAAACTCATTCACGAGGCCAAAACTATCATCAGACAAAACCTAGAAACATTTGAGTCAGTGAGGAGTAGGAGGTCAATCATGGACAATCCATCCCAACCCATGGATGACACACTACAAAGACAACAGAGCTCATCCTCCAACAGAGTCATTCAGCTATGCTGCCATAAAGAACAATTTAGGAAATTATTCTTACTTTTCACCATAACACTGTACAACAGCTAATCTCTGTGTGGTAGGTGAACGCAATACTGCACAACCTGTAACAATCTGTACATATTGTTTACACATATGTCATACATATGTACATACTGCTTACACATATGTCATACATATTCACTGCCATTTTGCAAACTTGCATTTATTGCTCCTTTTTTCTTTTATTTATTATTAAAGAAAGGGAAGTGTCCGATATGAACGCTGAATGCTATGGGAACGAGAAAACCCACTCCGTCATACTGAGGGTATGGTGTGTTCAAAAAGATCCGAGCCCGAGGGTCACTGCAAGACATATGTAGGCTGTAAAATTGAATGGTGTGTGTGGTGTAGACCACCCTGCAGCACACACATCCTGTAAGGGTACCCCTTTGGACAAAGCCTTTGAGGATCTGACAACCCTAGTGGAATGAGCCCTTTATGCCCAGAGGTGTAGCGAGACTGCGTGCCTCATAAGCGATAGAAATTGCTTCCACTATCCAATTAGAGATGCGCTGCTTCGACACAGCATCACCTCTACTGTCGCCGCCAGAGCAGACCAGCAGCTGCTCAGACTTACGCCACTGGCTGGAGCGGTGAACGTAAGTACAGAGAGCCCTTACTGGACACAGTTGGTGCAATTTCTCTTGTTCCGGTATGATTAACGGAGGAGGGCAGAAAGCCTGCAACACTACTGGCTGGGCAGCAGACCTATGACTTTAGGAATATAATCCGGCCTATGATATAGGTAGGCCTTGGCTAATCCAGGGGTAAAGTCAAGGCAGGAAGGGGCAACAGAGAGAGCTTGTAGATCTCCTACTCACTTGAGAGATGCCAGGGCCAGCAGAAGAGCTACCTTTAGAGTAAGAAGCTTCTCAGAGGCTGACTCTAAGGGCTCAAATGGGGCACCTGACAGACCTTCCAGGACCACAGAAAGGTCCCAGGAAGGTATGCATGGTATGCAGATGTGCCTCAGCTGCCTGATACCAAGCATAAACCTCAAAATTAGAGGATGTTGCACCACAGAGACTCCATCAGCAGGGGCGTGGCTGACAGATCCCTGAGGATGGGAATCTCCGAAGGAGTGCTGTCTAGCAGGGATATTATCTCTGAGAACCATATTCAAGCTGGCCAATAAGGTGCTACTAGCAGCAGACGTAGACAGTCTTGGCAAACTCTCGTTAGAGCTTGTGGGAGCAGAGCGATCGAGGGAAAAACGTACTGATGTGACCTCGGCCACATGTGCACCATGGCTTCCAGCCCCAATGGTGTGGGAGGAGTGAGGGAAAAACCACAGCGGGCAGTGTGTTGTCTCCTCAGAGGCAAACACATCCAGTTCCACTTGGCCGAACCTCCGCCATATGGACTCCACCACTTGTGAATGGAGCCACCAATCCCTGGGCCTCAGCCCCTGCCTCAACAGGATGTCTGCCACCACATTCCATTTGCCCAGAATGTACATTGCACTCACTGACAAAAACTTTCCCTCTGCTCAGAGAAGAATTAGTTGCACCTGCCTGAACATAATCCTCCCTGGTGGTTGAAATGTGAGACCACTGCTGTGTTGTCTGTCACAACTAAAACATGGTGACCTCTCAATTGAGGAAGAAAGAATTTCAGTGCTAGAAACACGGCCCACATTTCTAGGTGATTTATATGCCACTCCAGATGAGGGCCGCTCCAGAGACTGTGAGCTGGATGGCCGTCTAAGACCGCGCCCCAGCCCGGGAGGGAGGTGTCTGTCATTACCGCTTTGCGATATGGAGACACCCTTAGAATGTGACCCAAGGCTAGAAACTGGGGACACCTCCAAATTCCCAGAGCACATAGGCATCGCCGCATGACACTGATTACTCTCAGAGGTTTCATCCTCAGACAAAACCCCCAACTTTTCAGCCACCAGTGAAATGGTTTCCTGTGTAATAGGCCCAATGATATGACATTGGCTGCTGCTGCCATAAGCCCTAACAGTCTCTATGAGAGACTGGAGGGGATGCCGAGATCCAGCTTTATCTTGCTCAATGTTGATAGAATTGACCCTACGCATGTTGGGGATAGAAACGTCCTCATTGTAGTAGAATCCTTATAACCTCTAGAGAAGTTGTCCACTGCACTGGAGAAAGCATACTTTTCTTGAGGTTCAACCTGAGCCCCAAGCTCCTCATGTGGGCAAGAACAACATCTCGATGTTGAATCGCCAGTTCCCTGGATTGTGCTAGAATTAACCATTCGTCCAGGTAGTTTAGTACATGGATGCCCTGGAGTCACAATGGAACCAGAATGACATCCATGCACTTTGTGAAGGCACGAGGGGATAAAGCTAGCCCGAAGGGAAGAACCCAATATTGATTTGCGTTGTCTCCAAACGCAAGCCTCAGGAACTTCCTGTGACTGGGCAATATTTCTATGTCGAAATATGCATCTTTTAGATCTATCGTCACAAACCAGTCCTCGAACTGAATCTGTGGAACGATAAGTTTGAGCATCAGCATCTTGAACCTGTATGCCTGAAGAGTACAGTTTAGATGACCCAGATATAAAATTAGTTGCATACTCCCATCTTTTTTGCTGACCAGGAATTAACGGCTGTAAAAACCTCTTTCTCCAAGAGGGATCTTACTTCCTGCGCTAACGACAGGCTCTGGTCTGTGCTGACTACTGTGGTGAGCACACCTCTGAACCGGGGGGGGGTTCTAGCTCTGAACTGGACCAGGTAACCCTTTTCTATGGTGGACAGAACCTATGGAGACACATTTGGCAGTAGTTTCCATGCTGCCAGATGGCCTTTTAGTGATGTTAACTTTTCCACATTCTACTGGAAGGAAAGCATCAGATATTTGTTGCCCTGTGACAGCTCACTGACCAGAGAACACTGAAAACTTGGGGCAGCCGTGGCTAAGGGATGCCCTACAGTACTACTAGGGGCTAACTGCCCTAACATCCTCATGTCACCTGATATGTCCCTCTACGGCCCCTCAGGACCGCTCCTCCTTTGTCTGCATGGCCTTTATGACCATTCTCAGATCAGGCCTAGTAGCAAACTGTGAGTGTTTTAGCACACACTCTTCTGGCTCCTGGGAGTCAGAGAGGAAATTATTATTTATTTATCTTTTTTGTGGGGCTTTCCATAGCGGAAGGAGGAGTCACAATGTGAGCTCCAAAATCTGGTGGCAAGCCGGACCTGGAAGACAGAGAAAGAGATAGAGCAGCACTCGTCTCCGGCTCCTCTTCCAGATCCATACAAGATCCCCAGGACCTGAACCAGCTGGCTGCCTCGGCAGTGGCCGGCCCAGATCTGCGAGGCTCTGAAACCCAACTCCCTTTGGCCGAGAAGAGAGCGAGTTGCGAGCAGAGCTACCTAATTGTAAGGCGTTACAATGAGCACAGTCAGACCTCTCAAGGGTGCGTGGCATGCTGCATCCCTAGACATTTCACACAGAAAGTGTGTCCCACTCCGTGATGAAATAGGAGAGAAGCATTACACACTTCCTGAGTTCTCTCTCACTCATACTTATGTCTCTCTTTTTTTTAAAGAGACAGAAAAGTAAAGAGATTTCTTTTTCTTTTTTTTTGAAAAGATAGAGAGAAAATGAAGAGTATTTTTGCGAGCGTTACACAAACGACCGACATGCAGTCTCGGTGAAGATAATAAGGCTGATGGCGTGGTTCACAAGTGCTGTTTTTATATCACGCGACACGCTTAATTGCCACGTCACCTGATCACGGCAAGCCTATAAATATGTGTGATGTTACACAAGCTTCAGATACTGGTCACGCGTGAGGGTGCTTCCCACAGTGTTGAGCTAACGCAACATGGAGTTTCCTTCGATAGGGAACACCCTTTAACATTCCATTTCTCTCATCAAATATGTTCAATATTTAAATATTTATCAATTTACACTCTTAATAAAATGCAATATAAGCAGTCTACGTAAACAGGTTAAAGGTAGACACATGGCCCATATGCAATGGCCAACAATGAAGTTCTCAGTTCATTCACAAATACATTATGCATTTGGAGTTGGTATTCTCTAGTGGTTCATTATGACAACATGACAGATAGGGCTTTGCCCTATGTTGCAAATGTCATGTATTTATAATTTTAGGACTTTAGAACTTTTGACTATTGTAAGTAAGGCCCAAACATTGGCTGTCTGTCCTTTAACAAGCTAAAAAATTAATAGTTGATATTTTCAAGTATGCATGTGTATTACATTAATGCACTTCAAACATTCATCTGTATTTAGCACAGTGTAAACAGACAGAACACTAAATTGGCACCTGCTGTAAAAATGACCTAAAACAAATAACATGCAATCACTGAGCTTCTACAAGTTTCTGGAATTGCAGCAGAAGAATGATAATATAAAACATGCATACACACAAGTGGGAATGATTTTTTTTTTTTTTTGCAAATTCTGAAACACAAGATGAAGACATGACAAAACATATTAAATCTCTTAATTAATAAAAACTAAATTAAATTAAAATAAATCATCATCATCATCATCATCATGGCCTGTGGCCCCTATCTGGGCATAGACCTTTTGATCCTGCCAGTCATTCCAGTTGAGTCAGGTGAGTCTCTTGGGTTTTCTTGACATCTGCCTCCAGGTTGCGATGACAAGTGTTCCTTGGTGAGCCCCTTTTCTTTTCATCCAGTGGTTCCAGGTAAGTGTTTGTCTTATTATGCTGGATGTAGGTTTGCTGAGTGTGTGGCCAAACCACCTCCAGTGCCTTTAGAGGATCTCTACCTCTACTGGCTGCTATCCCATTTCCTGCCACAGGTTTTGGAGAAACATATACATTTACATTTATTCATGTAGCAGACGCTTTTATCCAAACTGACTTACAAATGAGGAAATACAAGCAAAGCAATATATCAAGCAGAGAACAATACAAGTAGTGCTACCATACAAGATTTTTAATTGAATTCTAGAGAAGCAGAGTGTGTAGATTAGAGGTGTAAAAACCAGTGTAAGTGCAGAATGTTATTTATTCATTTATTTTTAAATAGGGGAGGGGGCAAGTTAGGGGTTAGTTGAGAGTTCACAGAAGAGGTAGGTCTTTAGCTATTTTTTGAAGATAGTGACAGATTCTGCTGTCTGGATTGAGGTTGGAAGTTCATTCCACCATTGAGGGACAGTCAGTTTGAAGGTTCTGGAAAGGGACCTTGTGCCTCACTCAGTAGGCACTACCAGATGTCGGTCGTTAACTGATCGCAGGTTGTGTGAGGGAACATAAACCTCGAGGATAGTGTTGCGGTAGGAGGGTGCTGTTCCAGACAAGGTCTTGTACGTGAGCATCAATTTGTTTCAGGCAGCTACAGAAAGCCAGTGGAGGGAGATGAAGAGGGGTGTGACATAGGTTCTTTGGGGCTGGTTGAAGACAAGGTGTGCTGCTGCATTCTGAATCATCTGAAGGGTTTTGATGGAGCTGCCTGGAGGGCTGAGAGTAGTGCATAGCAATGGTCCAGTTTTGAGATAACAAAAGACTGGACTAGTAGCTGTGTAGCCTATTCAGTGATATAGGGTCTGATTTTCTTGATGTTGTACAGAATGAACCTATAGGATCATACAGTTGTTGAAATGTGATCTGTAAAGGTCAAGATTCAGAAACAAGTTTGAAAGTTCATATTCACAGGACAAAAAGATATACATTGGGGGAAATAAGTATTGAACGTGTCAACATTTTTTTCAGTAAATATATTTCCAATGAGGCTATTCACATGAAATTTTCACCAGTTATCAGTATTAACTCAAGAAATCCGGAAATATAAAGAATTCACAACATTAAGGTCCATAAATAAAGTTATGTGTAATAAAGTGGAATGACGCATGAAAAAAATATTGGACACGCTAATTGAAATTTCTCTAATATTTCCTTTATGAAGAAATTAATCAGCCACAGTATGCAGGTGTGATTTTGGCCCATCCTTCAAAACATATTGTCTTTAAATCTTGTTCAATTGGATTCAAGTCAAGTGATTGACTGGGCCATTCTAACACCTTGATTTTTTTCTCTGAAACCAGTTTATAGTTTCCTTTGCTGTATGCTTTGGATTGTTGTCCTGCTGGAAGGTCCACTCACATCTCATCTTCATCATCCTCGTGGATGGCAGCAGATTCTTGTTATAAATGTTGACACATTCAATACTTATTTTCACTGTATAAGTGAAAAGGGTTGAATTTGTGCTGCCATTTCTATTTGAATTTTCAATGGTATATTACTATTAGCTGTATATTCATGTGAACTGTTTTTTTTAGGGTTCACATTGTAGTAGCACATTGTAGTAGCACATTGTAGAATAGAGGTATTATGCTTGTCTTGTTTCAAACATGGACACAGAAAAAGTGAGTGTCCAAAATGGAGTAGTCAGAACAGTCTAGAGGTTAATCCGTTAGACCCACATTTGGAGGAAAATGCTGCACAGTCATCGCTTGAGGGTGGACACTTCTTGGATGTAATGTCAAATCTCACTCGCTGGAACATGAAGAGATACCTAGTAAAATTGGAACAGTCAAGCTCCATCATGCTGTTACTCTTGCCGCTAGACAGGAACATTTAGAGTGGGGAAGATTACCCAACAACACAATACTGTCCCTTGAGAGCACCATTCTGGTTGAACCAATGACTTCCAGGACCATGCCAGTAAACAAAATGGTGGGCTGGGTGATAACATCAATGTGGTGTGATAGGTGGGTACCTATAAAAGTAATCAATTTGTCAAACCAACTTGTCACACTCAGAAAGAATTGGAAATTGGCATATGTTTCGCATTGTTTGGCTGCAGAAGATTTCCCAGTTTTCCAGGCCACTGGAAAGATAAAGGAAGTTAGTCCAGTGATGAAATCTACTCTGTCTGGTGCTTCAGATCTGAGACTGGAAGATTTTGGATTAGGTGAAATTGACATTGATCTGATGAATCCAAAGAGAAACTCGTACAGTTATTGGTGAATTACAACAGTGTGTTTTCTAAGAATCCCTTAGATTGTGGTGAAGCTAAGGAATTGAACACCGTATTAGACTTACAGATGAAAGGCCTTTCTGATTGCCATATTGGCGAATCCCTCCTGCTCATTACCAGGAGTTACGTCAAGTATTAACTGAAATGGAGAAGCAAGGGATAATTTGAAAATCAGTCAGCGAATATGCGTCACCCTTGGTACTTGTTGGGAAAAAGGATGGAAGTCTCCGCATTTGTACAGACTTCAGGTGGCTTAATGTGAGGACACTCAAAGATGCTCATCCACTTCCTCATCAGTCTGACTGCCTTGCTGCTTTAGGGGGTAACAATTACTTCATCACCATGGATTAACCTCTGGGTTCTACAATTTACCTATGTATGAACAGGACAAAAAATACACCATATTTATTACTTCTATGGAACTGCATGTGTACAACTGTATGCCCAAAGGCTTGTGCAACAGCCCAGCTTCGTTCATGTGGATGATGCTTAACATTTTTGGGGATATGAACTTTAGCAGTTTGCACTGCTATTTGGCCGACTTACTAGTGTTCGCGCCCATGGAGCAAGAGGCTTTGAGCAGAAATCGTATTTCAGTGGCTTAGGTTACATTACCTGAAACTGAGTCCTAAGTACCATTTCTTGTGAGATTCTGTGAAGGTCCTGGGTCATATGGTGTCTGTAGATTCTGTGAACGTGGCCATTATATCCAAAATGTCAGAGTTTCACTCCATCGGTGTGAAGAATTGTCATTTTTAGGAATGATTTTCTACTATCAACACTTCATTCCTAATTGTTCTTTGATCGCCAAGCCTCTTTTTACTCTAACTGTGGGTCAAAAGAGAGGAGGTAAAGTAAAAACATGGGAAACGTGTTGGAATGTTCCGAAAATTTAATCCTAGTGACTGGACGGAGGAATGTGATCTTGCTTTCAACATACTCAAGGAGAAATTGTTGAACTGTGCTGCCCTCGCACATCCTGATTTCTCTAAGCCATTGATCCTCTCAGTTGATGCATCTCTAGATGGCTTGGGCACTGTGCTATCCCAAGTTCCAGCAGGGGAAGAAATAGCAAGACCTATTGCCTGTTCCAGCAAGACCCTGAGCGCATCACAGAGAAAGTATGCTTACAGATGCGAATTTCTAGCTTTGAAGTGGAGTGTGTGCGAAAAGCTCAAGGGGCACAGTTTCACAGTTTGAACTGACAACAATCCACTTACATTCATTATGACTAAGCCAAAACTTGATGCCTGTGAGCAAAGGAGGGTTTCAAAACTATCCCCTTACTCTTTTGACATAAAACATATTGCAGGAGTCAAGAACATTTCGGCTGATACCCTAAGCAGGGACAGTTAGTCATCGGCTCATGAAGGAGAGTTACAACCGCTTATTCACCGACGCTGATGTACGAGAAGAAGGGATACAGGATGTGTTCCGCCTGAAGGTTTGAGTGCCACAAGATGAATGGTCAGGTTGAATGTTATTCAAGTTAAGTAAAGTTTACTGTTTCAGAAAAAGTAAAAAAAAAAAAAAAAAGGGCATGTTTGTGTGTGTATAATTCAGACTTTCTGCTGACTGTCTCACTTTATTGTTTCAATAAAGTTTGATTTCTTTTTGGCATCTACAAACCCTTTTGTCTCTGAAGTTTTTTAAGTTAAGCTGCAAAGATCGTTTCCACAACAATATGTTAAGTGCTGCAAGAGGTGCATTTTGGCAAAAACACCTGAACTATCCACTCGTGCTCTACTGGAAAGTATTCAAACCTCCGCACCTATGGAGCTGATGTGTCTTTTTGGAGTGCTGTGAATAACAAACAGCGTTCAGTGGATGTGCTGGTCTTGACTGATCATTTCACTAAACTCACACATGCTTTTCCTTGCATCAATCAATTGGCCAAGCAAGTTGCTCGGAAGTTATGAGACCACGTATTCTGTGTGTATGGGTTTCCTGAGTGGATTCATACTGATCAAGGCACAAACCTTGAGAGCAAGCTCATTGTTGAACTGCTAGAACTTTCTTGCACGACTACCTATCATCCTATGGGAAATGGTATCACGAAGCAGTTAAATCATACTTTAGGAAACATGCTTTGTTCATTGTCTCTGAGCTCTAAGGATAAGTGGCCACAACAAATTCAGACTCTGAGCATTGCTTACAACTCGATGTGAGACAACCGGTTATGCTCCTTTTCAACTCGTGTCCCAAGATTACCTGTGGATGTAATGTACAGGCAAGTATTGAGGGACCCTGCGATTGTTGACTTCAGCAGCTATGATCCAATATTAAGGTCTCATCTTCATGAAGCAGCCGAAATTTCCCAAAAACATGCTGTACAAGAACAAAGGAAACAGACTAAAATTTTTAATCACAAGATCAAGGGTGCACATCTGAACTGTGGAGATAGAGTGCTTATTGCCAACAAAGGAGAAAGAAGAAAAAGAAAATTGGCAGGAACCTACTGTGTACACCATTGTGGATAATGACCCCCATACACACATATACAAAGTGAAGAATAACAAAGGACATACTAAAGTGGTGCATCGGAACATGGGGCATGTTCTTACCAGTGACACCTTTGGAGGAGAAATCATGTGGATCGACAGCTGGCAATTGCTCAGACATTTCAGAGTGTGAGAGCCCATCAACAAATTCCACTGTTTCTTTGGAGGATGAATCTCCTGGAAACAGAACACGTTCATGGGTATTGACTGAGGATGATTCAAAGAGCTCAATGCCTATTGATGTACAGATAGAACAGGACAAGGATGAAAGTGGTGACACTTACTGTGGCGATTCTGTTCAAGACAGTCAAATCCAGATGTTCCCTGGTGAAACAATGAGCACAAGAACCACAAGCCCAATCTGGCAGTTAAGATGTGTTGATAACAGGTTCCAAACAAATGCAAGGCAAAATTACAACATGGGCCGGTAGAGTCGTGAAGACACTCAATCGTCTAATAGAGGCTATGGCTCCAAAGCCATTTAAAATGCCAAATTTGATTCTTTGATTTGATTTGTTTTAATTTTCAGAGCTGGGTATGAGAGATTAATTCCTATTTCTTTCCCTTTCATTTTGGGAACAATTCCTCATTGTTCAGTAACATGAAAATTATGTGAGTGAGGATTTGATACAAAGGTTAAGTGTAGTATGATGTATATGGCAACATACTTTACTATGAGTTTTTGGGGTCTGAGCACCCTCAGATTTCTCTGTGTCTCTCAAACAGATAGCTAGCATTGCTGTAACTAAGGTATCTCTCTTTGTTTGGCATTGTGGTTTGTTAGTTGGAATCCTCTTGATGCACATGTAGAATTTTGGTGAAATTAGGGCAGGTGAATGTAAAGGGTGTTATATTATTTTATTATTTTCATTCAAAATGTCTCCCTTTGTTATTGTAAATTATTTTTGTACTCTTGAAGTTATTCTTTTAGTATATTAATTTCCTCTTTTATTTGACAAAGTCATGTTCATATAGTTAAGCATTCATTTTGTTGTGTTTGGTGCATTATCAAAAATGGAGCGCTTTAAGAGATGATCATTTTCCTGATCCAGTTGCTCTCAGTTTAGTTTGCGGGAAGCATGGCTGAGGAGAGGTGAGTTGTGCTGAAGCTCAGACTAAAAAGTTTTGATATGTACAGAGCCCCCCTAGTGTCAGGTAAGAAAAAAAAAAAAAAAACAGCTATGTGTAAACCGTGCTCTCAGATTCGTAATCAGTGCCCACAGTTTTGTAAACCGTGCCCTCAGATTTGTAATCCATGCACTCAGATTTGTAATCCGTGCCCTCAGATTTTGTAATCTGTGCCCTTAGATTTGTAAACCGCGCGCACCGTGTTAAAGTTGGGTTTATATTCGACATTCGCTGCACATTCGAGCTTCTCTCTTCTATTCTCATTAAAATAAACACATAAAAAGGACATATGATACAGATTCTACTATATAGTAGATGAAGTAGATCCTGTGAAGTAGATGACTATACACTTAGTAGAATGTTATACAGTTGCCCAGGTCATGCACTTTTTAGACAGTCCCTTACTGACTCCATTACTATAAAGTGCTGATGACCTGCGTTTCCCAAAGATTGGCTTCCGCGGGCATTAACGGGAGAAAATTTTAAAATATATTCAGTTGTATTGGTTCTATGTCCACTCAATACACATTATTAAGACAATACACATTATGTCCCTTTTGTGTGCTTATTTCTTGAGAAATAGAAGTGAGAAGCTCAAATGTGCAGCGAATGTCCAATATAAAGCCAACTTTAATGCGGTGCGCGACGTGCCTGTTTAACCATTCGCTTAGCAGCCTCCGAAGGATGTGTTTGTTTCTGTGCCATCATAAGTCACTGACTTAAAGTCAGTCAGCTGCAGAAAATTAGATTTTGTTCATCGCACCCTATCTCTTCATACATTCAGAGGGTGGGACCCACTTTTAAATGATGACATTAATTGGTTTCACTACAGGGGAGTGACAATTCACCTATATCCAATGGACAAAGAGCCTAGTATTTTGCTGCCTCTCTTGATTGGTGGACTAGCGTATAAGGATGTTACGGTTATGGAGGCCTGCCTCCAAGCCCGAGGCCCAAGGCAATTGCCTACTCTGCCTATAGGTTGTGCCGGCTCTGCACACACACATAAACACACGTGCTGGTGGCTATCTCTCTCTCGAGGCACGTGTCTCTCTCGCCTCATCTCACTGTAACAAAGAACATTCATTAAGAGATTTTCTAACAGGTGCATTCCTTACCACTTGCCTTCTCTGGCTCCGCACTCCATTCACAAACCAGCGCTCATCCACGCCCCCACCTCCACAACATCCTGTTTTCCTGGCTCAGCTTGAGAGGATGTTAGTGTTTCAGTTTCAACCCCTTTACTGGTTTAAAACAAAATCGGCATAAATCCATCTTTCCCCCACACTGACTGACTGTGTGAGCTAACGTTTGGCAGAATTGTCAACCAATAAGATACATCAGCAGATAAGATACGAGTACTTCCACGTGTTTTCCTGCAAACCTTGTCTGATCGGTCTTGCCTCCATTCACTGAAGATAAAATACAACACTCCGTGTTTTTCGGGGCTAAAAAAAAATCTTTGGGGCTACAGCCCCTAATACCCAGGCCAGGTTATGCCACTGATTAAATAGATCAAACCACTGGTTACAAGTGTACCTGATTGAGATGGATTATAAAATTAAAAGTCACATGATACATAGGATGAAAAAAATCTCTCTTACAAAAACATAAAAGATCTAGAGCATCATTAAGTACTCTAGATAGACAAGGCTTCATCTTGAAGAAGATTTTTTTTTGTGTTGTTACATCTTTAATTAGAAAATATATAGTCAATTCCACAGAAACCTTTTTCAAAGACACTCACTTCATGTCAGTGTCACACATACAGTACGCACATAAGGCATTTCTTTAAAGGACTCTCACAAAGGGGAAGTCCCACACAGAGTCCTGTGTTGTGTGCGGATGTCTCACCCCAATTACAAAGGCAGAAATAAACCTGTGGAGCCATAGAGTGATGTAATTCATAGTGCTACTGTGTGCTGTGCTGGCTGCCACACCTTTAGGGTGGATAGGGAATTACTGCCATTTTGCAGACCCTGATTATAGGTCAAAATTCTAGAAATTGAACAATGCACAGCATCTAGCTTATAACTATTTGTAGAACATTGTCCACTTATGGGCAAGACTTGTGTGCTAGTGGATCATGCATTAAGTGTCTCCTGGACTGCTAGCCTGGGACAGCAGATCTATTGCTGCCACAGAACAAACAAAATTATTCAGAATAGCAATTAAATCAGGAAGCCTAAATCTTTGCGGAACTTAAGTAGTTGTGCTCAGATAGTAATGGAACTGTTATTACAGGCAGGCACACATCAGACTTTTAGGCAGTGTTAGTATTAACTGCAAAAAATTCATAAGTGGTGTTCTACAAGTGTGTAGTAAGAGTGATAAGGGTTTTGGCCTTTTCCAGTTATATTAGATCTAGATTGTTAAAATAAAAATAATTTCTAACAATTCACTAAACATTTACTAATGAACATTTCTTGATTCATTTGTACCCATTTCTTGGATAGATTTTAAAATATTAAAACAAAGTTAGTTGAATAAATATGTTGGTAACGTTTACATATGTTTGGCAATGTATGGTTTTTCTTGCTAATGTGTCTGCTGCACCATTGCCCAGCCCTAGAGGATTGGTTGCTCTCAATTAGGTCAGTCATGGGTGCACCCACCTGAGGTAAGTTCATGCTCAACTTCAGGCTTGAATTTAACCACACAATGTGGCACCTGAGATCCGGCAAGAAGAATTCAGGGTCAAATGGACCACCCTCAATTACAGCTAATTGATGTGTTCCACCTTACACCACAGTCCACAGGATCCCAGCCTTTCAGGGAGGTGTCCCATATCCTCAACAAGCTCCATTCACAGAGAAAAGGACAGGAATAAGCCTACGGGGAATCTCTGATTTGCCTGCTGTCTGAACATAGCAGCCTGGCTGATTCTTATTACCATGTATAATACTATAGACCACACACAGAAGTGATGGGTGGCTAGCATTCTCAATGAATCTAGATTCAGGCTGAATAACTGTGAGTTCATTGTGACTCAGGGTGCCATAGTGTGAAAGAGAAGAGTGGATGTGTTCTGGATGACTTGCTCCCTATTGAGGTTTCACAGAAGACAGTCATCCAAGTCTGGCAGTCTCCTGATACCAGTGACCATCAGAGGAGTGAAGGCCACCTGGATACATCTTGAAAACACTTGTGGTGCGAGGGAGAAGTCAACAGATAGGATTTTTGATTAGAATGCCTGCCCTTGAACTCAAACCTTAAGAAGCATGTATGTTGCAGGTCAATGCAATGTAAATGAGGGGGCACTCTTGCCAGAGGTCGAAAGGTGTGACTCCCCCAGTCATAAGGCTAACTGTTCTCTTGCAGGCATTGGAAAACAGAACAAATATGTGGTGTCCTAAAGGAGGTGGAGGATCAGTGGACGGGACAGTTAATGATAGGGTCGACAGGGTTACAGTTTTTCATTAAATTGGTTTTAGGTATTGGTATTTAGGTATTCAGCTCTTTGGACAGCCAGGGGAAGTTTATTCCACTACCTGGGTACCAGAACAGAGCAGAGTCTTGAACGAGGTCTTCCTTGTACCTTGAGGGATGGTGGGTCAAATCGAGCCCTACTAGAAGCTCGAATTGGTGCAGAGTGGATATGATAAGTGCCTAAAGGTAGGCACTAGTCCATTTTTGGCTTTGTAGGCAAGCATCAGTTTTTTAAAGTTGATGTGGGCAACTACAGGGAGCCAAGGGAGCAATTGGACTAGCAATTGGGTGATGTGGGAGAACTTGGGGGAAAATGAAAATAAGTCTTGTGGCCTTGTTTCATTAGTGAGTAAAGCCTGAATGACTTGAGAAGAAAACATTCCTCTGTTTCCCTTATCTCACTTTTTACTGTCAATGCAGCCTTCTAGTTATGGACATGGTTGAGGTATCAGTAAAACTGTGATTTAATGTGATTTACGTGATTGTTCTTCATTGGGTGTTTCAAAACAAAAAATAGATTTTTAAAAGCAAAAACAAAATGATACATGTATATTCTTGTGCTAAATTAATCCCTTTGCCAGTGACCTTACTGGGATGTGGCATGGGCTAGACATTTTCTACACTGGCTGATATAGTAAATTCCCCTATGGGAATTCTAAACTTTAAATTCCCCTATGGCACACTGAAAGGGAAAAGAAGAAAACAAGCACAAAGCAGAGGCAGTGCTATGTTGAGCATGACATTCTTAATTCCATTATTAGTAATTATTCAACGCACCACTTATTGTTTTTTTATGCCAATGAAATGACCTAATGACACAGTGCTAGAATGTAAGTATTTTTTCCCATGTCACAGTAATGTTACAGTTTGGTGCTGGCTAGCTTGCTGTTGTCTGACAAAGTACAGGGTGTCCCAAAAGTCTCCATACATTGGGGACTATGTATGCCAGCACCACTTCTGTTGTTGCTTCGAAGTGGATGTTCATGGACATATATATATATATGTATTAGAGATGCACCGATACTAAATTTCTCAGCCGATACCGATTACTCAGAGCAATATCGGCCGATACCAATACCGATAGTTCTGCCTTTTATGCCTTCTTTTAAATTAATAATAATTAATTCCACAATTCTGAAAGAAATGCAAATAAAAACTTTATTCTCCTCATTTCAACAAGTTGTTTCACAGTAACTGGTCTCATAAACAGAAAACACATTACTCAAATTAATATTAATACGTTAACTAAATTCTGAAGATTAAATTAAGATTTCTTAACTTATTGAATGTTATTAATTAATATTAACTGTCATGTATCAGAGAAGGAACTCTGAACTACAGTTCCCAGCAACCACTGCCTTACCTTTGTCTTACTTTACCTTTGTCCCTGTTATTGTGTTTTGTTCTTTAGTTTATGTTTAGTCTTTGCCACAGTGTTTTGCCTTATAGTCATAGTGTCTTTTGTATTTTTGTTTTGTTCGTTACTAAACCTTTAAAATCTGCACCTGCATCCGTCTCAAACTTCCAGACGTGACAGAACGCATGGCCCTAACATGGACGCAGCAGATTTTTTCAGGGTCCAAGAGGACCTGTATGAGAGGGAGAAGCCAAAGTGGGAGCCTTCCAACCAGGCTGGAACCATCTCCCACCCTCCCTCCCCCACTGTGGATCTCGTCCAGCATG